>JADBJO010002533.1:212500-305476 GCA_016801955.1 Conus betulinus
AATGACAGGAAGCAACAGTGAGAAGAATCTAAACTTGTGCAAGTTTTTAAACTATACCAGCAAGATAAAAACAAAGAATCAAAGACTAGCAACAAACCAACAGATGGAGAAAGAAAACAGCGAGGACAAAACCAGCGTTGTTTCAAATCCTGCCCGAATGAGTCAGAAAGGTTCAGAAGCCATTCCACTCCCACTTCAATCTATGCTGAGTGCAAGAACAAAAGAAATGTCTATGTACAAAAGGTCTGGACACAAAGCTGTCATTTGGCAGATATTTCGGTCTAACACCTTCAGCCCATGTTACTATAGCAACAGCTGAACGAAGATGGCTCTGTCGTTACAGGAGTTCCACAGAATCAAAGTGTTTCAGAGCTGGAACCTCATAAGAGGCGAGCTGAGTACAAGCTGCTTCAATTTTCCCTAAAGTTTTACGATCTTCTTTTTTATTACTTGGAAAAAAAATTGCCTATCTCTATTTTGATGTACTATCTTGCTTTTAAGATCCTGAGTACGCCTGTAATCACACATGAATGTCAGGCAAAGACGACGACAACAACAACAACAACAAAACCTCACATTTCCAATATAAATGATTAAAATGTTTCTGAGTGTGAGAGTGGAGAGGGGCAGAGGTATGAGGGGGAGGGATAGAGTTTACTTTACTTCATGGCATATATTTCTTTCTTTTTTTTCTGTTTAAACTTCTAAACCCTCTCAGTAGTTTTCACTCCCACGCCTATCTTTCTGACTCCCCGACGCATGGCCATATCTGAAATTCTTCCTGTCACAAGGCCATTGCCGACAGTCCATGGGAGAGCGGTCAGTGTTAGGTCAACATGAGGCAACCAGCCAGAGGAGACAGTGCATGCTGCTGCCTCATGTCAAAGGTTTTTGGTGGCACCTGTTCTCCTCCAAGATGCTTCTGCCTCATGTCAAAGGTTTTTGGTGGCACCTATTCTCCTTCAGGATGCTGCTGCATCATGTCAAAGGTTTTTTTGTGGCACCTATTCTCCTCCAGGATGCTGCTGCTGCCTCATGTCAAAGGTTTCTGGTGGCACCTATTCTCCTCCAGGATGCTGCTGCCTCACGTCAAAGGTTTTTGGTTTAACCTACTCTCATTCAGGATGGGAGAAAACTCTAGCCCTCCTGCTGATGAGTACAATTCTTTAACTCCTAGAGTCAGAGTCAGTGAGCATCCTTGGTTACCCCAGATAAGAATTTCGAAAATGCAGGGCGTTGAAGGGGAAGCAAAATCTCCACGCACACAATGCATGCAACACTGCACGCCAAGCAAGGTATGGCATACAAACACATGCATGCAAAGTTTTGAGGAGAAAAAAAAAAAAAAAAAAAAAAGGCCGAAACAAAATTAATCACTAGCAAAAATGACGCAGAATTCAGAATCGTGCATTTGGGATTGTATCCTCTGTTGTACATTAGGACATGACGTTTACACTGCAAACGATAAAGACTCTAGTACTTGGCATGGATTGTGAACCAGGTGGTGATGATCTGTGCCGATGACCTTCCCCAGATACTTATCTTTCACCCATGCCCAATGGTTTGATTTGTACGTCTGCCAGCAAAAACTACACAGAAAGTACAGAACTGATGTCCACAAAGCTTGGCGGTGGAAAGATGGAACGTGAACCAAGCATGAGGACAGTAAGCTTTGGTGTGGACTGGTCGCCTGATTCAGATCATGCAGCCCATCCAAGAAATAGCAGGAACAGGTAGGGAAATGTTGGGCAATGCTTGAAACAACGGACTGGGAAAACAGGAAAAGATAGGACCAAGGACAGGAAAAGTTTGGAAATAAGAAATGGAGTGAAAATGATATTATTTAGAAGGAATGAGTGTGAAAAGGTGGGTAAGTATGAAACAGTAGGAAAAGGAAAGAGTGTGAAAAGGTGGGTAATATGGAACAGGAGCAAAAAAAAAAGAGTGTAAAAAAAAAAGTGTGTAAGCACAAAACAGTAGGAAAAGGAAAGTGTGTGAAAAGGTGGATAAGCATGAAACAGTAGGAAAAAAGAAAGACTGTGAAAAGGTGGGTAAGTTTGAAAAAGTAGGAAAAGGAAAAGAGTGGAGTGTGGAAAGGTGGGTAAATATGGAACAGTAGGAAGAGGAAAGTGTGGAAAAGTGGGTAAATATGAAACAGTAGGAAAAGGAAAGAGTGTGAAAAGGTGGGTAAGCACAAAACAGTAGGAAAAGGAAAGAGTGTGAAAAGGTGGGCAAGCATGAAACAATAGGAAAAGGAAAGAGTGTGAAAAGGTGGGTAAATATGAAAAACAGTAGGAAAAGGAAAGAGTGTGAAAAGGTGGGTAAATATGAAACAGTAGGAAAAGGAAAGAGTGTGAAAAGGTGGGTAAATATGAAACAGTAGGAAAAAAGGAAAGAGTGTGAAAAGGTGGGTAAATATGAAACAGTAGGAAAAGGAAAGAGTGTGGAAAGGTGGGTAAATATGAAACAGTAGGAAAAGGAAAGAGTGTGGAAAGGTGGGGTAAATATGAACCAGTAGGAAAAGAGGGCAAAGGAGGAAACCATAGGGGAAGGAAAGGAACAGTATGGGTAGGTCGAGAAAAATTGAAAAGAGTCAGGAAAGGTGGCGAAAGAAAGGAAACAGTGGGATAGGTTGGGGAAAAGGAGGGGGGGGAAAAAAAGATTTTTTTTTTTTTAAAAGGTGGGGGAAATCGGGGAACAGTAAGGAACAGTGGGGGGGAGTAGGAAACAGTAACGGACAGTAGGGGAAAGTAGGGAACAGTAAGGAATAGTGGGGGGGGGGGGGGGGGGGGGAGTAGGGAACAATAAGGGACAGTGGGGGAAAGTAGGGAACAGTAAGGAACGTGGGGGGAATTAGGAAACAGTAAGGGACAGTGGGGAAAAGAAAAGTAGGAAACAACAGTAAGGGACAGGGACAGTGGGGAAAATAGGGAACAGTAAGGGACATTGATGATATAGTGGGGGGGAAAGTAGGGAACAGTAAGAACAACAGTGGGGGAAATAGGAAACAGTAAGGAATAGTAGGGAGAAAGTAGGGAACAGTAAGAGACAGTGAGGGGAATAGTGGGGGAAAAGTAGGGAACAGTAAGGGACAGTGGGGGAATAAAGTAGGGAACAGTAAGAGACAGTGAGGGGAAATAGTGGGGGATAAGTAGGGAACAGTAAGGGACAGTGAGGGGAATAGTGGGGGAAAAGTAGGGAACAGTAAGGGACAGTGAGGGGAATAGTGGGGGAAAAGTAGGGAACAGTAATAGACAGTGAGGGGAAGTAGTGGGGGAAAGTAGGGAACAGTAAGAGACAGTGAGGGGAATAGTGGGGGAAAAGTAGGGAACAGTAAGAGACAGTGAGGGGAAATAGGGGGGGAAAAGTAGGGAACAGTAAGGGACAGTGAGGGGAATAGTGGGGGGAAAGTAGGGAACAGTAAGGGACAGTGAGGGGAAAGTAGGGAACAGGGGAATAGTCAGTGGAAAGTAGGGAACAGTAAGGAATAGTCAGTGGAAAGTAGGGAACAGTAAGGGACAGTGAGGGGAAAGTAGGGAACAGTAAGAGACAGTGAGGGGAATAGTGGGGGGAAAGTAGGGAACAGTAAGAGACAGTGAGGGGAAAATAGTGGGGGAAAGTAGGGAACAGTAAGAGACAGTGAGGGGAATAGTGGGGGAAAAGTAGGGAACAGTAAGGGACAGTGAGTAGGGAATAGTGGGGGGAAAAGTAGGGAACAGTAAGGGACAGTGAGGGGAAAGTAGGGAACAGTAAAGAATAGTCAGGGGAAAGTAGGGAACAGTAAGGAATAGTCAGTGGAAAGTAGGGGAACAGTAAGGGACAGTGAGGGGAAAGTAGGGAACAGTAAGGGACAGTGAGGGGAAAGTAGGGAACAGTAAGGGGGACAGTGAGAGGAAAGTAGGGAACAGTAAGGGACAGTGAGGGGAAAGGTAGGGAACAGTAAGGGACAGTGAGGGGAAAGTAGGGAACAGTAAGGGACAGTGAGGGGAAAGTAGGGAACAGTAAGGGACAGTGAGGGGAAAGTAGGGAACAGTAAGGGACAGTGAGGGAAAGTAGGGAACAGTAAGGGACAGTGAGGGGAAAGTAGGGAACAGTAAGGACAGTGAGGGGAAAAAGTAGGGAACAGTAAGGGGACAGTGAGGGGAAACTAGGGAACAGTAAGGGACAGTGAGGGGAAAGTAGGGGAACAGTAAGGGACAGTGAGGGGAAAAGTAGGGAACAGTAAGGGACAGTGAGGGGAAAGTAGGGGACAGTAAGGGACAGTGAGGGGAAAGTAGGGAACAGTAAGGGACAGTGAGGGGAAAGTAGTAGGAAACAGTAAGGGACAGTGAGGGGAAAGTAGGGAACAGTAAGGAAACAGTGAGGGACAGTGAGGGGAAAGTGAGGGGACAGTGAGGGGAAAGTAGGGAACAGTAAGGGACAGTGAAGGGAAAGTAGGGAAAAGTAAGAGACAGTGAGGGAAAAGTACGGAACAGTAAAGGACAGTGAGGGGAAAGTAGGGAACAGTAAAGGACAGTGAGGGGAAAGTACAGGATAGTAAGTAAGGGAAAAGAAGGGAACAGTAAGGGACAGGGAGGGGGAAAGAAGAAAAACAGTAAAGGACAGTGATTGGAAAGTAGGGAAGTAAGGGACAGTGAGGGGAAAGTACAAAATAGTAAGGGACAGTGGGGGGAAAGTAGGGAACAGTAAGGAACAGTGAGGGGAAAGTAGGGAACAGTAAGGCACAGTAAGGGGAAAGTAGGGAACAGTAAGGGACAGTGTGGGGAAAGTACAGGATAGTAAGGACAGTGAGAGGAAAGTAGGGAACAGTGAACAGTGAGGGGAAAGTAGGGAACAGTAGGAGACAGTCAGGGGAAAGTAGGGAACAGTAAGGGACAGTGAGGGGAAAGTAGGAAACAGTAAGGGACAGTGAGGGGAAAGTAGGAAACAGTAAGGGACAGTGACGGGGAAAGTAGGGAACAGTAAGGGACAGTGAGGGGAAAGTAGGGAACAGTAAGGGACATTGAGGGGAAAATAGGGAACAGTAAGGGACAGTGAGGGGAAGTAGAAGACAGTAAGGGACAGTGAGGGGAAAGTAGGGAACAGTAAGGGACAGTGAGGGGAATGTAGGGAACAGTAAGGGACTGTGAGGGGAAAGTAGGGAACAGTAAGAGACAGTGAGGGGGGAAAGTAGGGAACAGTAAGGGACAGTGAGGGGAAGTAGAAAACAGTAAGGGACAGTGAGGGGAAAGTAGGGAACAGTAAGGGACAGTGAGGGGGGAAAACAGAGAACAGTAAGGGACAGTGAGGGGAAGTAGAAAACAGTAAGGGACAGTGAGGGGAAAGTAGGGAACAGTAAGGGACAGTGAGGGGAAAACAGGGAACAGTAAGGGACAGTGCGGGGGAAAGTAGGGAACAGTAAGGGACAGTGAGGGGAAAGTAGGGAACAGTAAGGGACAGTGAGGGGAAAGTAGAGAAACAGGAAGGGACAGTGAGGGGAAAGTAGGGAACAGTAAGGGACAGAGAGGGGAAAATAGGGAACAGTAAGGGACAGTGCGGGGAAAGTAGGGAACAGTAAGGGACAGTGAGGGAGGGGAAAGTAGGGAACAGTAAGGGACAGGGACAGTGAGGGGAAAGTAGAGAACAACAGTAAGGGACAGTGAGGGGGGAAAGTAGGGAACAGTAAGGGACAGTGAGGGGAAAATAGGGAACAGTAAGGGACAGTGAGGGAAAAGTAGGGCACAGTAAGAAAACAGTGAGGGGAAATAGGGAACAGGGGACAGTGAGGGGTAAACAGTAGGGACAGTGAGGGGAGGGGAAAGTAGGGAACAGTAAGGGACAGTGAGGGGGAAAAGTAGGGAACAGTAAGGGACAGTGAGGGGGGGAAAATAGGGAACAGTAAGGGACAGTGAGGGGAAGTAGGGAACAGTAAGGGACAGTGAGGGGAAAGTAGGGAACAGTAAGGGACAGTGAGGGAAAAGTAGGGGACAGTGAAGGGAAAGTAGGGAACAGTGAGGGGAAAGTAGGGAACAGTGAGGGGAAAGTAGGGAACAGTAAGGGACAGTGAAGGGGAAGTAGGGGACAGTAAGGGACAGGGACAGGGAAAGTAGGGAACAGTACAGTAAGAGACAGTGAGGGGAAAGTAGGGAACAGTAAAGGACAGTGAGGGAAAAGTACAGGATACTAAGGGAGGGAAAAGAAGGGAACAGTAAGGGACAGAGAGGGGGAAAGAGGAAAACAGTAAAGGACAGTGATTGGAAAGTAGGGAGCAGTAAGGGACAGTGAGGGGAAAGTAGGGAGCAGCAGTAAGGGACAGTGAGGCGAAAGTAGGGAACAGTAAGGAATAGTCAGTGGAAAGTAGGGAACAGTAAGGGACAGTGAGGGGGAAAGTAGGGAACAGTAAGGGACAGTGACGGGAAGGTAGGGAACAGTAAGGGACAGTGAGGGGAAAGTAGGGAACAGTAAGGGACAGTGAGGGAAAATTAGGGAAACAGTAAGGGACAGTGAGGGGAAATTAGGGAACAGTAAGGGACAGTGAGGGAAAAGTAGGGCACAGTAAGGGACAGTGAGGGGGAAATAGGGAACAGTAAGGGACAGTGAGGGGGAAAGTAGGGAACAGAAGGGACAGTGAGGGGAAAGTAGGGAACAGTAAGGGACAGTGAGGGGAAAGTAGGGAACAGTAAGGGACAGTGAGGGAAAGGTAGGGCACAGTAAGGGACAGTGAAGGGAAAGTAGGGGACAGTAAGGGACAGTGAAGGGAAAGTAGGGAACAGTAAGAGACAGTGAGGGGAAAGTAGGGAACAGTAAAGGGAGAGTGAGGGAAAAAGTAGGATACAGTAAGGGGAGGGAAAAGAAGGGAACAGTAAGGGACAGTGAGGGGAAAGAAGAAAACAGTAAAGGGACAGGAGGGGAAAGTAGGGAACAGTAAGGGACAGTGAGGGGAAAGTAGGGAGGGAGCAGTAAGGGACAGTGAGGCGAAAGTAGGGAAACAGTAAGGAATAGTCAGTGGAAAGTAGGGAACAGTAAGGGACAGTGAGAGGAAAGTAGGGAACAGTAAGGGACAGTGAGGGAAAAGTAGGGCACAGTAAGGGACAGTGAGGGGAAATTAGGGAACAGTAAGGGACAGTGAGGGAAAATAGGGAACAGTAAGGAAAAGTTAGGGAACAGTAAGGGACAGTGAGGGGAAGGTAGGGAACAGTAAGGGACAGTGAGGGGAAATTAGGGAACAGTAAGGGACAGTGAGGGAAGGTAGGGAACAGTAAGGGACTGTGAGGGGGAAATAGGGAACAGTAAGGGACAGTGATGGAAAATTAGGGAAAACAGTAAGGGACAGTGAGGGGAAATTAGGGAACAGTAAGGGACAGTGAGGGAAAAGTAGGGCACAGTAAGGGACAGTGAGGGGGAAATAGGGAACAGTAAGGGACAGTGAGGGGAAAGTAGGGAACAGTAAGGGGACAGTGAGGGGAAAGTAGGGAACAGTGAGGGGGAAAGTAGGGAACAGTAAGGGACAGTGAGGGAAAGGTAGGGAACAGTAAGGGACAGTGAGGGGGAAGTATAGGGGAAATAGGGAAAGTAAGGGGGCACAGTGAGGAAGGGAAAGTAGGGAACAGTAAGGGACAGTGAGGGGAAAGTAGGGAACAGTAAGGGACAGTGAGGGAAAAGTAGGGAACAATAAGGGACAGTGAGGGGAAATAGGGAACAGTAAGGGGCAGTGAGGGGAAAGTAGGGAACAGTAAGGGACAGTGAGGGGAAATTAGGGAACAGTAAGGGACAGTGAGGGGAAATTAGGGAACAGTAAGGGACAGTGAGGGGAAATTAGGGAACAGTAAGGGACAGTGCAGGGAAATTAGGGAACAGTAAGGGACAGTGAGGGGTAATTAGGGAACAGTAAAGGACAGTGAGGGAAAAGTAGGGCACAGTAAGGGACAGTGAGGGGAAAGTAGGAAAACAGTAAGGGACAGTGAGGGGAAAGTAGGAAACTGGAGGGGACAATGAGGGGAAAGTAGGAACAGTAAGGGACAGTGAGGGAAAAGTAAGGGACAGTGAGGGGAAAAGTAGGAACAGTAAGGGACAGTGAGGGGAAAGTAGGAAACAGTAAGGGACAGTGAGGGGAAAGTAGGAACAGTAAGGGACAGTGAGGGGAAAGTAGGAAACAGGAGGGGACAGTGAGGGAAAGTAGGAACAGTAAGGGACAGTGAGGGGAAAGTAGGAAACAGTAAAGGGACAGTGAGGGGAAAGAAGGGAACAGTAAGGGACAGTTGGGGGGGGGGGGGGGGGGGGGAGGGTCAGAGAACAGTAAGGGATAGTGAGGGGAAATCAGGAAAATGTAGAAAAAAAAAAAAAACAGGAACAGTAGAAAAGCAGCAATGACGATGAGGAAAAAAAGCAGGAAACAGTACAGAAAAGTGGAGAGAAAAGTTGAGAATAAGAAAAGGTGGGTAAATATGGGATCAATAAAAAAAAAAAAAAAGTAGGAAAAGTAGGAAACAATAAGGGCAGGGGGAGCAAAGACAGAGCTACAGGGAAAGGTGGGGAAAAGTAGAACAGTAAGAAGAGGTCGGGGAAAAAGTGAAAAAGTAGGGAAAAGTATGGAAAAGTCAGAAACAGTGAGGAAAGGAAGGGAAAGGTAAGGAAAGAGAAGGATAGACAAGAAAAAAAAAACAGTGGGAAAAGCTGGAGGGAATGTGAAACAGAAAATAAAGATAGGAGAAAAAAAGTAAAAACAACACAGACAGATGGGAAAAGTCGGGTTACAGGAAAGAAAGATGATTAAAAGCAGGAAACAGAAGGAAAAGGTGGGAAAAGCAGGAAACAGCAAGGAAAGTGGGATAAAGACAGGGACAACTGTATGGAAAGTGGGCGGAAAGTAGGGAAACAGTAAGGAAGGTAGTGAAAAGTATGAAACAGGGGTGAAAAGTTTGGGGAAAGTAGGAAAAGAATGAAAAGGTGGAGAAAGAAGTACACATGAAATGTGGGGGAAAGTCACAAACCAAAAAGGCCGGGAAAAGTAGAAAACGGTGGGGAAACATGGGGAAGCTGGGAAGACGGTGTGAAAAGCAGGAAACATTAGGGGAGTTGTGGAAAACAGGAAACCAGGGGAAAGTGAAAATCAGGAAACGGCGAGAAAAGATGGGAGGAACATAAGAAAAAGTAGGTGAAGATAGGGGGTGGGGGGAGGGGGGGGGGTGGGGGGGAGGGACATGGGAGAGATGGAGGAAAGGAGGAAGCAGTAAGAAAAGGTGAAGAAAAGTATAGGAAACAGCAAGGATAGGTGGAGGAAAGTAAAGGAAACAGTAAGGAAAGGTGGAGGAAAGTATAGGAAACAGTAAGGAAAGGTGGAGGAATGTATAGGAAACAGTAAGGAAAGGTGGAGGAAAGTACAGGAAGCAGTAAGGAAAGGTGGAGGAAAGTATAGGAAACAGTAAGGAGAGGTAGGGAATGTAGAAATCCTAAGTAAAGTAAAGTAAGAAACAGTAAGGTAAGGAGGGGAACAATAGGAACAGTAAAGGCAGGTGAGGAAAAGAAGAAACAGTAAGAAAGAAGGTGAGGAAAGAATCAGTCAGGAAAGATGCGGAAAATTTTACATGAACCAGTAGAGAAAGGTGGTGAAGAGTAGGAAACTGTAGAGCAAGTTTGTGAATGGGAAAAAGTAGCAGAGAATTGTGGGGGAAAAAACAGGAAACTGTAGAGCAAGTTCATGAATGGAAAGAAACAGTAGAGCAAGGTGGTGAAAAGTAGGAACTGTAGAGCAAGTTCATGAATGGAAAGAAGCAGTAGACAGTTGTGGTGAAAAGTAGGAAAACTGTAGAGCAGTTCATTAATGGAAAGAAGCAGTAGACAGTTGTGGTGAAAAGTAGGAAACTGTAGAGCAAGTTCATGAATGGAAAGAAGCAGTAGAGAAAGGTGGTGAAAAGTAGGAAACTGTAGAGCAAGTTCATGAATGGAAAGAAGCAGTAGAGAAAGGTGGTGAAAAGTAGGAAACTGTAGAGCAAGTTCATGAATGGGAAAGAAGCAGTAGAGAAAGGTGGTGAAAAGTAGGAAACTGTAGAGCAAGTTCATGAATGGAAAGAAGCAGTAGACAGTTGTGTGGTGAAAAGTAGGAAACCCGTAGAGCAAGTTCATGAATGAAAGAAGCAGTAGTAGAGAAAGGTGGTGAAAAGTAGGAAACTGTAGAGCAAGTTCATGAATGGAAAGAAGCAGTAGAGAGTTGTGGTGAAAAGTAGGAAACTGTAGAGCAAGTTCATGGATGGAAAGAAGCAGTAGTAGACAGTTGTGGTGAAAAAGTAGGAAACTGTAGAGCAAGTTCATGAATGGAAAGAAGCAGTAGAGAGTTGTGGTGAAAAGTAGTAGGAAACTGTAGAGAAAGTTCTTGGAAAAAAAAGCAGCAGAGAATTGTGGGGAAAAGCAGTAAACTGTAGAGCAAGTTCGTGAATGGAAAGAAGCAGTAGAGAATTGTGGTGAAAAGTAGGAAACAGTAAGAAAAGATGAAGTAAATAGAAAAACAGTGGGGGAAAGAGAGGAGAAGGTAGGAAATAGGATAAATAGGTGAAAGGTTAACACACACATGCACACCCACACACATGCATGCACCTCTGATTGCACACGCACGCACACACGCACGCACACACACACACACACACACACACACACACACAGATGGGGAAGGTGGTTGAAAGTTAGAAATAATCACAGGAATTGTCAGGGGAAGGTTGGGGGGGGTGAGGTGGGGGGGGGGGGGGGGGGGGGGGGGGCGCAGGGATATGGCAGACAAAGGTAGGTATTTGGGGGAAAAAAGTAGGAGACAACAGGAAAGGATGGCAAAACAGAAAAAAAAAAAAAGGGAAGAAAAAGTAAGAAAGATGGGGGGGGGGGGGGGGGGGGAAGAAAAGATATAAGTAAAAGGTTGAAAAACTTAATGGGTGGAGGGAAAAAGGAGGGGGTGGGGAATAGGAAAAGGTTAGAAAAGGAAAGAAAAGGCAGAGAGAAATGCCAGAAATGGTGGACAAAAGTTGCACAAAAGGTTGGAAGCCGTAGGAAAGGTAGACAAAACAAAATGTAGTGCTGGTGGAACACATGCAACACACATCCGAGTCAACTGTTTAGGAATGGAAATTAAAATGGCAATACAGTGATTTAGCTGGCTCTCCAAATCATCAGACAAAGTCACAGTGTCGGTAAGCGCAGTTTGCTATGAAGTGGTGCATCGTCCTGGCAGAAAGTGTGTAGAGGTTGGTAAAATTTAAGAGACAAAAAGTAGGAGAAAAGCTTAAAGAAAAAGAAATAGGAAAATGGGCAGGAAAAAAGCTGAAAACACACACACACACACAAAAGGAAAAAAAAAAAAAAAAAAAAGCAGAAAAAACCAATGAAGTTAGGAAGACAGATTTAAAAAGAAAAAAAAAAAAAGAAAGGTAAGGAAAAGAAGAAAAAGGCAGACCAAGGCTAAAACAGGTAAACAGTAGTTGGGAAAAAGTTGGTAACAGTAAGAAAAAGGTAGACAAAACAAAAGGTAGCAGAGGCAGAATGAACACCGCTCTGACTGTCCAATGTGCTGTGAACAGACTGTGACATCAGCAGTAAACGTGTACACAAGTCTGGCTCACAAGAAGATGAGACAGGAGGTGATGACCACTGAGGTCAGCAAAGAAGCAGTGCATTGCCCAGCCCTGAGTCCACTTCAGAAATAACTGCCGTGCCAGCAAGCACAAGCGGCTTGCCCTGACTTTGCCTGGCCACAATCAATACTTTGAGGATGGGACTGTGTAATCACTTGCCACCTGACCGCTTATCAGTCCATTTTGTAAGCTGGGCCACCCCGTGCACGTGGTGGGCGCTGCCGCTCTAGCCTGGTTCCATTCTCACAGCTCAAGCATGCTTTGTCTCTTCTGCTAATTGGCCGGCCTTTGTTTCTTCGGTGTGTGGGATTTACTGAGTGTGTCTCCTCTCCACCCTAAGGTCGCTTGCTTTCATGCTTGGCAAAATTTCACATCAGATTTTTGGAAAAAAAAAAAAAAAAAAAAGAAAGAAATTCTTAGTTAAATTAGTAGGAAAAATAAATCCAAACTAAGAACGCAATATTTTCTTGGAAGGAATTAAGAAACAAGGAATATCTTATTACTGATCTGAGCCCTTCCTTGAGACCAATACCTGAATAACTTTTTAGAAAAAAAAATAAATAAAAAAAAAACAAGCAAAGAAACCAACAACCAAAACATCCAAATTTGAAAAGAAAAAAAAAAAAAAAAGCTCCTGTAAAAGTTACGAACAGAAGACATTAACAGGAAATGACATCTTGTCAAACCCTGTTCTCTGATTTTACAGATACTGGTACTGTCCATTTACGCCAGGATTGTTCTTGTCATTGTGAAAATGCATTGAATGTTTGGAGGGAAGATTGGCATTGGATGGGTGGGGGAGGAGAGGAGGGTGGGAGCTGCTGCTTACATATCAATTATAACATTCACCGATAAGGTTCCATTTTTTTTTTTTTTTTTTGCCCCTGTTGAATTGCTTGTTCCTTTGTCTGCCAGCACAAAAACAAAACAACAACAACAACAACAACAAAATAACCCAACTAACTCCTGTGTGCCTTCAAGTGCAGAAGTATTATTGTGGGGTTATTTATCCCTGACACAGCTCAGTTTGAGACCAATTACCAAATGCTTTACAATCCACATTCTTACTATATAAGAAGGGCTACCTACCTGGTTTTGTCTTGTGACTCGTTTGTCCACGTTTCTCTCGGCGGTTCGCTAACATTTATTTAAGATTTGTGAAACATCAGTCTGTATATTTTGTAGTAAAACACAGTCATAGGGACAGAGCTGAACAGCTGTCTGCTGACACCCCCTCCACAGCAACAATACCCTTGCAAAGCACTCACAGGAGAAGAAGTCTTTCTTCTACCCCCGTTCTCTTTGAACGCAAGGCTGTCATTCAAGGTGAGGTAGTCAGACCAGGACACTTTTTTTTTTTTTTAAACAATATTTCTTTTAGGTTGGCTATATTTTCTTTGGTGAAACTGAAGGTGTCAGCACACACACACACACACACACACACACACACACATACACACACACATTCTTATACACACACACACCTACCTGCTCACCTATGCAAGCAGAGTGAATGAGTGAAAAAGCACGAGGAAGAGAGAAAGATAAGACACAATGACAGTTGGAATGGAATAGTGATCTTGGGAGAGACAGAGAGATAGAGAGAGAGAGAGAGAGAGAGAGAGAGAGGAGAGGCGGATGAGTGGGCGAGACCGAGACAGAGAAGCAGATCTGGACAGACAGACCACCACAACCACAACGTACAACACTCAACACAACTCACCGTTGAGAACACAGCACAGATGGAGCCACCAGCCACAGCCTTGACAATGCGGCCACAAGAGGTCAAAGGCAAGTGTCGGGGTGTGCTGATCTGGGTGTGGTCGGTCACCATGGCCAGCTGGCTGTACTCCGAATTGCCCCAACCAAATACATCTCCCTTGTCTGAAGGACAGAAAGAAAGAAAGAAAAAAAAAAGCATGTAGACATACACCATTCTCTGCTACATTCTACAAACATCAGAGGTTCTCTTTCTTTGCTGTTCCTGGGCTAGGATCTAAGATTGAGTATCAGTGAAATTTTTTGTCGAACTGACCCCTTTTGATCCAGTGATAATTATTTCCTAAAAAATTTGGGGGTCAGACTCGGTACAAAAAACTCACGTCCAAATTTTCAGGGGGGGGGGGGGGGGGTTTCACAAAATATTTGGGGGATCACCATTATTAACTGCTAGAAAAGTTAGTGAAAAACACACACAACACACACACACACACACGAGCGTGCTCTCCCTGGCTCACACACACAAATGCACAGAAAAGAGATAGAAATTTGTTAGAAAAGAGGTGTTTATAACAGAGATAGAAATACATTGGGAAAAGAGGTGTTTATAATACAGCTAATTAAATATTCTAGACAGAGCTAAATATTATCTATTCATATTCCTGTTCCTATGTTTCTAAAGTGTTATCATCTAACACGAGTGAATGTGAGTACCTGTACTATCAAGATTTTAACAGTGAAACTTGATTTGTGGCATGTCCTTTTCAATTATCATTACAGAATTTCCACTACACAAGCCATTTCCTTCGATATTGAAATATTTCATTGTATGACCAAATTCCTATCACCATGCGATGATCATCGGAAGCCCAGTGGAACCTGTATGAAACTGCCATGGCCATTCTTGCTCTGTGAGTAACACATTCGTATATCCAGAACGGAGCCATCTAATTATTAGAAATGGTCATGTTGCATAGATCGTTTGACGTCGGTTCCATTCGCTGGATTATCACCCATGAGCCACAGCTCAACTGTCAGATTTTGATTCTGAAAAGCCGGAATTCCTATGGTTTTCCATGCTTTTCCCCACTTAGCTGAATCACCTGATCTTGCGGTCCAATCATAGACTGGATAGGCCTAGTCTATTTTTACAACTCTTGTTGGTTTTCAGTAGAGAAGAGAGTTCACAAGCAGAAGTGTTCATCGATTCAGAACGTTCTAAAACAACGAGGAAATTTATGTTTTTAACTTCCATTGTGGCGGATAAGATGAAAAACCTTTTGCATGATGCACTGCTCAGAGATGCATGCATACAGGAGAAAATCAAAGCATCACGGTAAGTTTTGGTATGTTTTTGTGATGCACTGGCCTGAATTCCAGAGCATCAGATGGGAGATTTATGCATCAGAGATGCACATTTGTGCTAAGAATTATCACCGCGATCCCATCATATATTATGTCAACATAAGATACTGGTGTGCGTGTTTACTATTTCTTGGTTGGCTGGTTGGTTGGTTGGTTGTTTTTGTGATCCATCTCTGGCACATTATGGCCTATTCTTCAGCAAATGATTGAATTGGACTTAATGTGTGTGCAAGCTTTTTTTTTTTTTTCCCTACATTTCTTCACTATCATCTCAAGTTTAATTTCCTGAATTCTTCATAAGTTCCCTTGAATTTACATGTCTGTCTGTCTGTCCATCGCCTCTCTTGGAAGTCTTGAGGTAGTCTGCTGTAGAGGCATTTACTGAAAGAGATTTTGACCGTTTTCCTTCCCCAGCCTCCCAGCCTCCCATTCACCCCTCCACTTTTCTCAAAGTCATCCCCCCCCCAACCACCTTAAAAAAACCCACCTAATTTGGTATTATTCTTCTCAAAAAACAATGTGAGCAGTGAACACTGCTTCTCAAGGCCATTCAAAGATTTTCCAGAGATGACAATTTTCAGTTCTCAACATGATTGAACGTCATCAAGTAGCTGTCAGGTTTTCAATATTCGAGGAGATTCAAGAAGCACCATGAACATTGTAATAGATCAGCAAATGATGGTTACTACAATTCACATTTTCTTCATGCTGGGGAAAAAAAAAATGCATGCACACCTCACAATATAGGCAGTCAATGCTACCTTACAGTTGTAGATGGTGCTGACTTCCGACAGAACACACTGTACTGATTTGAGTAATTTCTAAGAGTACAACAAGATCATACCAACAATGTTAAACAGCTGTGATACAATGTTAAACAGGTGACACATACCTGACACAGCCAGTACACAGTCCCCTCGACCATGAACCTGAACGATCTTCTCTCCTTCGACGTCCCCTCCAACACGTTCAGGTGTGCTGATTGTGTCATAATGACCTTGACCTGACCAGAAATAAACAAAGACAGTGAACAATAATGGCACTTGATGGGGGCTGGAAGAGCTCCGTTGGTAGAAAGCCCGTACTCACAATCCAAGGGTTGTTGGTTCGAATCTCCGCTGGGCCGTTTCGGTACAGGGGGATTTTTTCCCTCGGAGTTAACATTGGTTCTGACTCCATTTCCCCTACAGTCCTTTGAATGAGACTATAAACCAAGGTTCCGTGTGTGAATGCGTGCATAACATCTTGCACCCATGTAAAATCCAATCACCAACTTTCGGAAGAGAAGGCCAGTTTGGCTGTTGGTGTGGATGACACGATACACATTGCATGCACCTTTGCCGAAGATGGAGTATGGCTGCCTTAATGGCAGGATGAAAAAAAGGGTCATACACACAAAACTCCACTCCCTTTGTTGGGTAGATGGGATTAATATTTGTCTGTCCATATAGGGAGTGTCCACACGAGTATCAGCCTGCGTACACAGAAGAAAAAGATGGCACTTGATTACCAGTTGAGTAAAAGACATTTGACAAAATTATGATTTTTGAGCGACAGACAGACAGACAGACAGAGATGGAGGGAGGCAGAGGAAAAGAGAACATTCTTGCTACTGATCAGGCAGAAACTGCCCCTGCTCATAAATATTGATCCATCCACCAACTGATACAGTCACTCCATGTTCCACTACCATAGTGTTGAATTGAGGGGAGACAGTGTGAGTGATAAGATGTCACATTCTGACCTGGCAGCTTTTCTTCTTCCTGCAGGCATTTGCATTGCCATCATACTGAAATACACTAAAATTACACTTTTTTTTTTTTTTTTGCACCTTCTATTCCCTGAACACGACAATAAGGGAAGTAACTGAGATAGAACATTAAGCGTGGCCAGGTACCAGTCAACTGACAATGATGACTAAGACATATACCACAGACTAAACACATGTGGCTGAAATCAATTCAAACTTTGGTCACAATGATATGATTGACTCAGATGTAGTGCAGGGATGTGCCGAGTTACTGGAATGCGAGTGGGTGACCCAAAAGGTCAGTCAGCTATCAGCAACACAGGAGCAGACACACACACACACACACAAACTGCAGTCACCGCATAACTTTTACATCAAACCACAATCAGTTCAGACTTAAAGAATTTGTGGACAATTCCTTTAAAACTGCACTCCACTTTGTCTCAAACACCTGGTAATTCAGGACATTTCCTGCTAAAAAAAAAAAAAAAAAGTTCATGGTTGTGAAGCATTGATTCTGTTTTGCCTGTAACTATCAAAATATGGAGCATCACCAACTGCCGTGGCAAAGTGGTTAGCATCGCAGACTCCGGCTGGGAGGTCGCAGGTTCGATTCGCATCTGAGTCATGTGGGATTTTTCTGCCCCGACCGGCTCCTATCCAGAGTTGAGTTTGCGATGGACTCAGCTGGCAAGAAAGAGACCACACAGTCGAGTTTCATCCACTTAATGGATGCGTCTCTGAGAGTGTTGCTCAAATTTCCTGACCAACGCTGCAGGTGTCTGTGTCTCTCAGGCCTGGTTGACGCTGGGATATATTATGAAAGGAAGCTTAGAGTCATGCAGTCTCAGACTGAAATGGAAATCCATAGCATCATCTTCATCATCCTCATTCTCATCGATCAGCATTTAAAAAAAAAAAAGTCTCAAATTCTGTGGCCCTTCATGCCCTGCTCTCATGGTGACCTCCACATCTGTAGCCTTGGTTTGGCTCCGTCAGGGTCATCAGTATTGGTGGGTCCATGGGGGCTATTGTTGGATGGATGTGGTAGCACCCTCCGGAGGAAGAGCTCACTCATGCCGGCTCCCTGACTAAGCAATTATTGTCATCAATAGGGGGCTTAGTAGGTGGTGTCCTGCGTATGTTGGATCAGAACAGGCGCCACTGAACACCATCGCAGTGACTCGGCAGCAGTGCAGCATCTCCTCCGGTGGGTTGCCTCTTGAGACTGGACACTGACTGTTCCCTGTGGACTGACCAGGCTGTGGCTGTGAACAGGATGTCGGAATGAGCGGCGTGGGTACAATGCCACTGAGGTGACACAGAAGCTGGGACAGCAAAAAAAAAAAAAAGAAAAAAAGAAATATGGAGTATCACTCTTACAAGCTACATTCTGTGTCAGTGGGTGTGGAGTATCAGGCATGTGGGGTTTTGACAGGTGGGTGTGAGCTGTGCATTCAATGTCCATAATGAGCTGTGAATTCAATGTCCACAATGCAATGGCAAGAAAACGCAGAAGATATGAAGAGTGCGAGGAAAAAAGAAGTCATGCGCATTTTTGTATTTGTTGTTATTCTTTTCTTTCGACTATGAGCAAAACCCAAAGAATGTGCGTTTCATACTTCTAATTACCTGTTTGCTGCTAAGATATGCAATGATACTACTAATTACCTGTTTGCTGCTAAGAATGTGTGCATGATGATACTAATAACCTGTTTGCTGTTAAGAATGTGCAATGATGCTACTAATTACCTGTTTGCTGTTAAAAATGTGCAATGATGCTACTAATTACCTGTTTGCCCATCAGCTCCCAGTCCGCAGGCGTACAGTTGTCCTGAGGCTGTGGTGAAGATTGTGTGGTCCTGGCCGCAGGTCACCTGAAAACAGCCCATCATAGAGTGCTGCTTTACAGTTCTCTCCACTACACAAGGTCAGCTTTGCTTTCAGTGAAACCTTCTAACAAAGATCCCCCGGCTAAAGACTTCCGCTCCTTAAAAACTTCTTAGAGATAAATTTTCTCTTTGTTATTAATACGAGTGTTATCTCCCAGCAAGAATCTCCCACTTCTCTTTAGAGGCAATGATACCGTACAGATTTTGCCAGTCACTTTTGCTAGGAAGTGTCCCCAAGTGTGGCAAAGATAACCAGTGCCATCAACTCTTTCCAGGTAGTGACAGTGTAGTGTGAAGAGAGAAAGCACTGTCTTTTTTTACCTGCCTGCATTAGTCATCACCCACATACACACACAAAAAAACCACACACAAAATAATTATATATATATATATATAAAATATCCACTCGTAAATTGTTATTGCACGGCAAGTGCAAGGTTTTCTTTCAATCATAAGCCAGAACAAAGAATGTGCATCCATTTACTAGCGGAACTGTTTTGGGAATATATGCCTTTACCTTGATTTACCATAACAGCAAAGAGTTCTATTCCATTCTGTATTCTGTAGGCTTTACTCTTACTTTTCCAATCCACCATTTCCACCCACCCCATTTCCTACACGTTCATGAAAGCAGGCAAGATACCACCAACACAGCTGAGGTCAACCACAATATCACAAAATGGCTGGGAATCCTTTCAGAATCAATCACGTGATCCCACGTGCCGGGGATGCTGTAACCTGTGATATGCTAGATTGTCCAGCCTGACCAGAAAACCATTACTCATTCTTCCTTTTCTGCAAATGGGTAAGGTAAGGTAATGTTGCTTATAGCCCAGCCAGCCACAAAGGGCCACATCAGGGCTGTCACCACGTTAAAATCAACTCACAAGTTATCTCAGAAAAATACACACACACACACACACACACACACACACAACCACATTCACACATCTCTTTAAAATACATCTTTTAAAAACGCACCAGAAACTTCATTAAAAAAATCTTTCTTTCTACCGTAAAACCTCAAATCAGATGAAAAATGTTAATCTCTTTCAGAAACTCAAAGATCACGTTGGGTGGGACATCTCTGAACAGGGTTTTCATGACACTGCTGTAAAGTGTTCATGTCTCACATCATGCAAGTCCCAACACTCTAAAACAATATGTTTCACTGTGAGTGGAACATGACATGGAATACACCACTGAGCTTCAAATGGGTGGCACTCAATTTGACTGCTTTTGCATCTGTTTCATGTTTTCATTACCTTTTCTGGTGACAAAGATAACATTCTCCTTACAATAAACCACTGATACTTACATGTACACAACTTGCACACTGCACACACACACAAATGATATGCTTGTACATGCAGACACACTTAGACAACTTTTACCTGGTGCACATCCTCAGGAAGCCCCTGCACCGCATGCACCAAAGGGTTTTTCCTGACATACACACAAACACTACATCAGTTCTTTCTTTCATGCACATCAACATAGCTTTTGCTCCAATTTGAAATTCACACACACGCTCACATCCCCCCCCCCCCCCCCCCACCAACCCCCCCCCCACCCCCACACACACACGCTCAAACAGATCCAGACAGACACAGACACACACAAGATGCATTTCCTAAATAAAACAGCATGTCAGCTTGTATGTAAAAGTTGCCAAAATGAGATAAATGTTACATAAAACATACTGAAAAATCAATAGCAGGAGAAAAATAGAGACCTCCTACGCCTAAAAGGGGGTTAACTGAAATCAATCAAGTGCAGACAAATCTGTTTTCCACTGCCCAGCTGACCACGGGGACCCCATCATGGGTACAAGCATGTTAAAAAGGCAATGATGTATACATTTAACATTCGTCGTGATCACTGAATATGAATCTAAGTAATTACTTTGTGTCAACATCCTGCCTTGTCTGTAAAAAAAAAAAAAAAAGAAAAAAAAAAATCTCATTTCTGGGTAGGAATGAGTTAAGCAACTCTTTAACTAAGGATTTAATAAACACACACACACACACACGCATGCTCATGCTCATGCCTATGCTGACATGGGTGTGTTTTTTTTTCTCTCAAATTTACCAAACCAGACTGGAACCTTATTTTTCCTCTGAGCAAAAATACTCTACAAAACCAGTCGTCAAAGGGAAAAACGGAAGATAACTCTCTGCCATATGAATCTCCCTTCAGACTTTACCTTTCCCTCAATGACGTCTTACGTCTGTCCTAACAGCCTACAGTAATCACTTTCTGGACCCTTCTCTACATTGCATGGAAGAGGGAGGGAATTTTACAAGTCCTATCACTCAGGTAAGTTTGGTTGTTTTTTTTTTAAGTCATTCTAATGAGCAAAATCTTTCTTCTTGTGCTTTCTGTTCTTAATGAAAGCTTGGGTAACAAACAGGAAGGACAGAAAAAAATCATTACTCAATGAGAAAGTTGCTCCTCTGCTCGAAGGGGTTTGCTATGTAACTGTTGTTCCTGACCCTCATAACCAGTCATTTTAACTCTTTCATTCCTACTTTTCTATGAACCATTACCTCCTCTTGTTTCTAGATTCTTATAATACGAGTTTTCCCATCATTCCTGGATTTGGAGAAAAAGAGAAGAAGTGGATTAAGCAAAAAAAAAAAAAAAGGAGAAATGCAAAGTGAGAACTGCCATGTATGCAGTAGCAAACCGGCCAGAATAGAGCGGCAACCACTTTCCCACACTGTAGGGGCCGTCTGGCATCTATTTCATTCATAAACACTGCCCCACAAGCAACTCGGTCATGACGCGTACCAGTGATATGACTCGCGCGAAGTTCAAAGCGCTTACCGCGAGAACCGATTTTCCAGGTTGCAGGAAGGAAGGGTTTGATTTCTGCAAACTGCAAAACCGGGTTGTAGGGATGAAAGAGTTAAGTCAGTTAACATGGGGGAGGCTGTGTGATTGGTGTCCCTGGCACCCATAACATGAACAAACCTAAGCTAGTGAAAAACATAATTGACGACGAACACTTGGGACGAAATGGTGGCAGATCCTAGCACAAAAACTTCTATAAAGGAATTATTCTTGCTCTGTGACGTGAAACTGAATAAACCATGAGGGGCAAGTTGGTACGAAATTATGTATCCAGAGTCCACAGTCATCTTTTGGAACTGGACACGTGTGTATCCAGAGTCCACAGTCATCTTTTGGAACTGGACACGTGTGTATCCAGAGTCCACAGTCATCTTTTGGAACTGGACACGTGTGTATCCAGAGTCCACAGTCATCTTTTGGAACTGGACACTTATGTATCCAGAGTCCACAGTCATCTTTTGGAACTGGACACTTAAACTAAAGATCATGCTATGTAGAAATCAGGATTCTGTCGAGACAGGTAAATACATTAAAAAAAACAAAAAAACAAAACAAAAAAAAAAAACTTCTCTACAAAAAGAAAAATCCCTAAATCCTCCATTCATGTAAGCATGCACATTATGCAAACTCACACGTTCACACTATCCGCATCATCACACATCTTCCATACAGTACAAACCCATTCCCTCTTTAGTTGTCACCATATGAACTTCTATAGAAAAAACATTTGAAAGTTGACTTCCATGATGTGACAGCCATGATTTGGCCCTTTGTGGTTGGCTGGGCTATAGGCAACATTCTCTCTCTCTCTCTCTCTCTCTCTCTCTCTCACTCTCCAGCTGATCCTGGGCAAAGTGTGTCTTAAACTCTCTAGGAACAGACTACATCCCGATTGAAATTTGGAGCCCAGCCAGTTGCTGAAATGGTGAAGACCATTCTAAAACCATATCCCCCCAATCCACTTGCACAAAGCACCAGCCCATCTATTTGAAGTGCATAGTTAAGCTTATCGAACAACCTGAATTCCTCCTCCTCTACAATGGGGCGCCCGCACTGGCCATATGCGTTGCTGCCCAAACTGAACACTGAAATCAAAACATACAAAACCTAAAGGACACATCCTCCTCTCATGACAGTCTATTTTGATCACATTCAAACAATTCAACAGACTTGCACAAAATCACCAAAGCATACAAACTACACAGTTGTTTTCACCAACTATAGACCTCTTTCCCCCCCATACAAACTACACAGTTGTTTTCACCAACTATAGACCTCTTTCCCCCCCATACCATTTAACAGTTTTCTTGTGTTTATTTGTAAGATATTCATTCAGATTTTTCATGTGTGCTTGACATCTCTAAATTCTAAAATGGACAACACAAAAAAAGTGTGTTTTACCTTTCAGTGTTTGTACAGTCCATGAACAAACATTTAGAGACTTAAGCATCATAGTGATGCCTCCTTTGACACAGAAACATGTGTAATGCCTGAGCTTTCACTTATCACAAGTTTGATTGCCTCTAAAAATGAGAACTGCCTTCACTCCACCATCTTGTTCGGGGGAAAGAGCAACGTCCGAGTAGTCTCAAAACAACACTGTCTCAGAGAAAACTACGCTGTTAACGGTTCACCGGAAAATAGATTAAACTGGGTCATGATAATTATATCCCAGGTGAGCAACAAGACTTATAGCCCAGGTGAGCAACAAGAGTTATAGCCCAGGTGAACAACAAGACTTATAGCCCAGGTGAGCAACAAGCCTTATAGCCCAGGTGAGCCCAGGTGAGCAACAAGACTTATAGCCCAGGTGAGCAACAAGACTTCAATGGCATTTAAGTAAAATGGTCAAGCTAATGGTCTGGGTGGCTTCCCTTGAACTGAAGCTCCTGTATGCATAAAGGGGAGAGAAAAAAAAATGCTTAATTTGCTGATGTTCCAGCTTTGGCAAAACAAAGCATGTCATGCAAAATTCACAGTGCTGCTAGATCAAGTTAATCCACTGACTGCCATGGAAACAAAACTTCCAAAGTCAACCCTTCACCAGATTTCTGTTAAATTAGATCTGAATTTTCACAAAAATTCTTCACACTAAATATTATTTTTGTTCTGGCTCTGCAAACCATAAAATGAAAAATGATTTAACCCTCCGTCCAAGTATGTGTTTTGAAAACTATGTGAAATCAAGTATGTGTTTTGAAAACTTTGTGAAATACAAATTATGACTTTTTCCCCCCTCAGGTCAACCCGATTTTCACATTCAGATCTCTCTGTGCCAACAGCACAGTTACAAAGCTGAGGCACTGGTGTTCATCTCCAACAAAACAGTTCAAACGCACTTTCCCTACCATCAAAGTTCAGACCATCCAGCATTTAAAGCAGTTCTACTGGGGGTATACAACTCACGTACTTTCTCTCACTTCATCTTCCATTTCCTGAGCTGGATCCATCTTGCTCTCTGACTATCCACTATTTTGTTGTGCTTTGTCTGCTGGCCTGCTCAATGTGCAACAGAGCTCGAGACTCAAAACAGCACTGAAATCATGTCATTCCAGAACTGAAACATTGCTCTTCAGGACTGAGAGAGAGAGAAGGTTGCCTATTGCCCAGCCGAACACAAAGGACCATATCAGGGGGCTGTTACCGTATGATGTCAACTCACAAGTCATTTACAAAAAAAAATAATAGTAATAAATCTATCAAAAAAAAAAAAAAACAATTCACTCAACCTTTTAAAAATTAAAAAATACACATTCTAAAAACACACTGGAAATTTTGTCAAAAAACTTTCTTTTGTAAAATCTTAGAAAAAGATGAAAAATGTTGACCTCTTTCAGAACTTCAAAGATCACGTCAGGTGAGACATCTCTGAACAAGGTTTTCATGGAGTCTGCTGTGAAGTGTTTATGTCTCACATCATTCAAAATCCCAACACTCTAAAAGATATGTTTCACTGTGAGTGGTACATGACATGGAATGCATCAAGTTTTGAACATACTTTAGCTGATGTCAATAATTCTTACAGCTTGTTCATTATATAGGTTTTCATGATAATAATAGTCTAGTAGCTTCTAATATGCCATCAGCTTTTGATAAAATTACCTAATTATCTGTTACAAGTTTCAGCGTTTGTTTACTCACAAAATGTCTTGGAGATGTCGCCTTGTTTGTTCTGTGTGCTCTGTTCAGTCTTTTCCGCTAGGTGATTTGTTATTGTAAGCAGCATTCTTCTGGAATTATGGGTGTGTTTTTTTGTTTTTTGTCATGGGACTCCCATGCTCGTTATTTACTGTTTACTGTTCCCTGCCTCATTTAAGATTTCCATTCATAAAAAACAACAACAGCAACAAAAATGACTTTGAACACCCTTATTGTATTGAGTGACTATCCATTTTACCTCGGATGACTGCATGAATGAACTCACCTCCCGCTTCTTCTGTGACAACCAGAGTATGAGCCGGCCACATCCAATCTGAAGCACTTTGGTGGATGATGGTCTGTTGACGGGAAGCGCCATCTGCACGGGCTCAATGATATAGTCCAGCACACGTCCTGCAGAGAGAGAGAGAGAAAGAACACAAGTCACCCTCAAGCGACAAAGTCACTTGGTGAGTCCTTCACTGAAGGTGTGCTACAAAACTTTATGTCACAATGTCAAGAAACTTGGTGAGTCCTTCACTGAAGGTGTGCTACAAAACTTTATGTCACAATGTCAAGAAACTTGGTGAGTCTTTCACTACAGGGGTGCTACAAAACTTTATGTCACAATGTGAAGACATCAAGTACCATGTCTCGTGACAAGATTTTCATGAAGCCTGGGGCAAAGCATTTGCATCTGGCACCATGCAAGTCCCAAACTCTGTAAGAATGTGAATCATTGTGAGTTGCACGTCACACGGAAGGCACCCATGAGAGAGAGAGAGAGAGAGAGAGAGAGAGAGAGAGAGAGAGAGAATGTTGTTCATAGGAATCCACCACAAAGTTTCTTTCATTTTTAAAAGACACATGTGGGTGAAAGAGAGCTATGAAACAAAATAAAAACGCTGAAGTGGAAGTTAAACTACGTTAACTTGTGTGGTTGCACTGCATCAGGCGTACTGACTGAAGTGACCATGCTGTCACTGTCATATTCCTCAACAATAATTAGGCAATCCAAGAAAAGTCAGCAAAGAACTGCTCTCAATGCTGTGTGCATAAAGTGTGTGTGTGTGTGTGTGTGTGTGTGTGTGTGTGTGTGTGTGTAGGGGATAGATATGTTAGACAGTTTCCCTGCTGTGGCATTCTTGGCCAAACCATCAACCAAGACATGATTGTTAATGTTATGCTACATGCCTGAAGCTAAGGTAATGATGCTTACAGCCCAGCTGACTGCAAAGGGCCATATCAGGGCTGTCACCACACTGAAGTCAACTCGCACATAAGAATTTTTTTTTTTTGTAAAAAGGAACACTGTTTCACACCACCCTTTGAAATACACCTAAAAAGTACATGCCATTCCATTCATGTGGCTTACAGCTCACCCACCATACAGGCCATGTCAGGGCTGTAAATCGAGTTGATGGAGTAACATCCTTCCAGTGATGGTGAAACACCTAAGCTGGTCCTGATTATCTCCAGCTGCACAATGGTGACACACTGGGACAATGTTGAAGGCCTGGAGAGGATGGTGGTCATAAAATGGCCTAGGTATCACACACTGCAAACTGCACCCTTATTGTTCTGTCTCTGGAGGCCAAAGGTAAGGTAAGGTAATGATGCTTATGGCCCAGCTGACCGCAAAAGGCCATATCAGGGCTGTCACTACGTTAAAATCAACTCACAAATCATTCATTCACAAAACTCTTTAAAGTACATCTAAAAACCCACCCGAAATTTTGTTCAAAATCTTTCCAGTATAAATTCTCAGATCCCACCAGAGGCAAGGTGCCGCAGAGTCAGTGCCAGCTTCATGCCAGGATCAAGGGCCTGTCTGAAGGGAGTGTGTTTCTTAGTTATCCTTATCCTTATCCAACTCTTTGTACAAATTCATCAAACATTTCTGGTGGCATACGCATGAAGTTCTTGGAGGATGCCTGGTCTTCAGCTCTGAGTTCCACCAACAGCTGGTCAAACACACCAAACTGGTATCGCCTCACAATCCATGGTCTTATCCACAACCTTTTCTTGTGAGCATTTCTTTTCTTTCTGTTATTCTTCAACTGGTGAAGTGTGAAGTCTATGATGTTGTAATGATGCTGGAGAGCAGCTAAACAGTATTCTCGCTTCTGTGCATCTTCCATCATCAGGATCAGGATCTTCTGAAACAGGTTCTTCACTCTCTGAAAATTTGAATACGACTGAGGGGGTACTTCTGATGGCCAGTTTATACTGCAATGCCCTCTCACACGTTTTAAATAAGTTACATGTAAGTTAGAAAGACGGTCCATGCGTCCACCATGCATCATATATGTTGAATACGTCCATATATGTTGCCTATACGTTAGACAGTCGCTCTCTGTAAGTTCCGTAAGCGTCCGAGAGACATCAGAAGAACGTTACTGATCAGTTTGGGGATCGCTCGACATGCTCGTCATTTGTCCCGGCGTACTTCGGCGTATTCAACTTATGGGTAGAGCGTGTCAAACGACTACTGATGATGGCCGAAACTTGCGTCTAACTTACTTCTAACTTATGAGTAGCGTATCACTCATACATTGGCATATACGTCGAAAGTTTTGTGCATGCTCTCAACGTATGTCAGCGTATCAGGACATATCATGACGTGCTTAAAACTTAGGTATAACTTACTTCTAACTTACTCAACATATCTCAGCGTATGCCAACGTATGCCCGTACGGTGGCAATACGTTTAGCCAATTCGTTGTTGTAGTGTGACAGGGCCTATAGAAACTTCCAACACAGTTCAGCGAAAAGGGATAAAGGGTGGTTGTTGTTACTGTCAGTGAGTTGAAAAAACATTATTGAACATCTTGATGAATAAACAGCTGTGCAAATTGCTGGGGACAGCATCAGCAGCACCAGCTGGAAGTATCCACCGTCACATCTGTGACATCAGTGACGTCAGTAAGAATGTTTCCCATCTGGTGAAGCAGCTCGGTCCTGGTCCTGATGTCTTCATCCTCTTTGATGAGACTCCTCGTAACAGGTCACTTTTTGACTTAGGTCACATGTGGTGTGTGTGTGTGTGTGTGTGTGTGTGTGTGTGTGTGTGTGTGTGCCTGACAAACAGAGCTATTAGAGGATGTCCCCACCCTCCTCTCCCAAATCACCCCCTTCCTCCCCACCAGCCCCCACCTCACCTCCCATCTAGGTAAGGTAATGTTGCTTATAGCCCAGCCAACCACAAAGGGCCATAGCAGGGCTACACCACATTAAAATCAACTCACAAGTCATAAAAAAAAAAGACTTTCACGCATCTCTCTAAAATACATCTTGTAAAAGCGTACCAAAAACTTCATTAAAAATAATTCTTCCGTAAAATCTTAGATCAGATAAAAGATGTTGATCTCTTTCAGAAACTCAAAGATCACATCAGGTGGGACATCTCTGAACAGGGTTTTCATGAAGTCTGCTGTAAAGCGTTTATGTTTCACATTGTACGAGTCCCAACAATATAAAAGAATATGTTACACTGTGAGTGGAACATGACATGGAATGCACCACGGAGCTTCTTCACCTTTTAAAATATAAGAATGGGTATGAAACGAGTGGTCTGTGTGCAAGCAGCACACGACTGTTTCATCTTTATGGCAGCCTCAGGAACATGGTTAAAAACTCTTTCAGGTTTGGACAGATTTTAAATAGTTTGTTGTCCGTCTGCAAGGTCCATTCCTCTTGTCAAAGGTCTTTGACATAATCATTAACTTTGGTTTTTGAGTAGTGTACGGGACAGACAGACATGTTAGACAGTTTCCCTGCTGTGGCATTCATGGCTAAACAGTCAGCCATTTCATTCCCTCCAATGCCAACATGACCAGGAACCCAAGCCAGAACAATGTTGTGACCTTCTGCTTTTAACCTAGTAAAAGTTCCAAAAAGTGTAGAAGTTCGGGATGATGGAGGTTACGGCCAGCTATGGCCTCCATTGCTGACAGCCAATCAGACAAAATCAGAAAGTTCTTGTTTGTGGATTGAGAGATTATCTTCAATGCTAGAACCAGGGTTGTAAGCATCTGACGAAATATGTTCTAATAATATTTGAGAAGGAGCACCAGGGCAATAGGCTGCACAGGCCACTCCCTCCTCAGATTTGGAACTGTCAGTGAAAATTCTTTTGAAAGATGGAAACTTGCGACACAGTTCAGCAAAAAGGGATAAAGGGTGGTTGTTATTACAGTTAGTGAGTCTGAAAATACATTATTGACCATCTTGATGAATAAACAGCTGCGCAAATTGCTTGGGACAGCATCAGCAGCACCAGCTGGAAGTATCCACCGTCACATCTGTGACATTGATGACGTCAGTAAGAATGTTTCCCATCTGGTGAAGCTGCTTGGTCCTGGTCCTGAGTTTCATCCTTTTTGATGAGACTCCTCATAACAGGTCACTTTTTGACTTAGGTCACATGTGGTGTGTGTGTGTGTGTGTGTGTGTGTGTGTGTGTGTGTGTGTGTGTGTGTGTGTGCGTGCGTGCGTGTGTGTGTGTGTGTGTACATGACAAAACAGAGCTATTACAGGATGTCCCCACCCCTCCTCTCCGAATCGCCCTGTTCCTCCCCATCACCCCCGCCTTACCTCCTGCCCGTTCCCACCTAGGTAAGGTAATGTTGCTTATAGCCCAGCCAGCCACAAAGGGCCATAGCAGGGCTGTTACCACATTAAAATCAACTCACAAGTCATAAAAAAATTTAAAAGAAAAATAAACTTTCACACATCTCTCTAAAATACATCTTGTAAAAGCATACCCAAAACTTCGTAGAATTTTAGATCAGATAAAAAATGTTGATCTCTTTCAGAAACTCAAAGATCACGTCAAGTGGGACATCTCTGAACAGGGTTTTCATGGAGTCTGCTGTAAAGTGTTTATGTCTCACATCGTACAAGTCCCAACAATGTAAAAGAATATGTTACACTGTGAGTGGAACATGACATGGAATGGATCACGGAGCTCCTTCATCTTTTAAAAGATAAGAATGGGTATGAAACGAGTGAACTGTGTGCAAGCAGCACAAGACTGTTTCATCTTTATGGCAGCCTCGGGAACATGGTTAAAAACTCTTTCAGGTTTGGACGGATTTTAAATAGTTTGTTATCCGTCTGCAAGGTCCATTCCTCTTGCCCAAGGTCTTTGACATAATCATTAACTTGAGGTTTTGGGGTTGCGTCATAAAAAAATTTAAAAGAAAAAAAAACAGACACATGTTAGACAGTTTTCTTGTTGAGGCATTCCCTGGCCAAACAGTCAACCATTTCATTCCCTCCAATGCCAACATGACCAGGAACCCAAGCCAGAATGATGTTGTGACCTTCTGCTTTCAATGTAGTAAAAAGTTTCCAAAAAGTGTAGAAGTTCAGGATGATGGAGGTTACAGCTAGCTATGGCCTCCATTGCTGACAGCCAATCAGACAAAATCAGAAGCTCTCTGTTTTTGTGGATTGAGAGAGATTATCTTCGATGCTAGAACCAGGGCTGTAAGCATCTGATGGAATATGTTTTAATAATATTTCGAGAAGGAGCACCAGGGCAATAGGCTGCACAGGCCACACCCTCCTCAGATTTGGAACCGTCAGTGAAATTCTTTTGAAAGATGGAAACTTGCAACACAGTTCAGCAAAAAGGGATAAAGGGTGGTTGTTGTTACTGTCAATGAGTCTGAAAATACATCATTGACCATCTTTGATGAATAAACAGCAGCTGCAAATTGCTGGGGACAGCATCAGCAGCACCAGCTGGAAGTATCCACCGTCACATCTGTGACATTGATGATGTCAATAAGAATGTTTCCCATCTGGTGAAGCAGCTCGGTCCGGTCCTGGTCCTGATGTTTTCATCCTCTTTGATGAGACTCCTCGTAACAGGTCACTTTTTGACTTAGGTCACATGTCACATGTGTGTGTGTGTGTGTGTGTGTGTGTGTGTGTGTGCGTGTGTGCGTAACAAAACAGAGCTATTACAGGATGTCCCCATCCCCCCCTCTCCTGAATCGCCCCTTTCCTCCCCATCACCCCCTCGCCTCACCTCCTGTCTGTTCCTACCTCATCCCAGCTGGTCCAGATGAACAAAAATAGACAACACACCAATCAATATAGAATCTGTTCTCTTTGTTTGACATATGATATCCCTCTTTATTTTGAACATGTTCAATGACTCGCGTAAATTTAAAAACCAACATGGAACCATTTCTTCTTTGCGACCACCTGAGAGCTGGATGTGAGGGACTCTGTTAGGTTTGGACAGATCTGGAAGAGATTGTTATCAGTCTGTGTATGCCAGTCCTCCTGCCAGAGATCTCTGACATGATCATCAACTTTTGGTTTTTGATCTGTGTAGGGGATAGATATGTTAGACAGTTTCCCTGCTGTGGCATTCTTGGCCAAACTATCAACCAAGACACGATTGTTATTCTACATGCCTGAAGCTAAGGTAATGATGCTTACAGCCCAGCTGACCGCAAAGGGCCATATCAGGGCTGTCACCACACTGAAGTCAACTTAGAAGTAAGAAATTTTTTTTAACAAAAAGAAAGAAACACTGTTTCACACAACCCTCTAAAATACACCTAAAAATTACATGCCATTCATTTCATGTGGCTTACAGCTCAGCCTGCCATACAAGCCATGTCAGGGCTGAAAATTGAGTTGATGGTGTAACATCCTTCCAGTGATGGTGAAACACCTAAGCTGGTCCTGATTATCTCCAGCTGCACAATGGTGACAGACTGGGACAATGTTGAAGGCCTGGAGAGGATGGTGGTCATAAAATGGTCTAGGTCACACTGCAAACTGCACCCTTATTGTTCAGTCTCTGGACAAAGGTAAGGTAAGGTAATGTTGCTTATAGCTGTCACAACCGTCAAATTAAATGCACATGTTTAATCCATTTGTTCATGTTTGAGCATAAGCAGAAGGCTGAGGAACTGTCGTCACCTGACTGAGAGGAGGACAATGAAGTGGACGTCAAAGGTGGCCTTCTCTCTGTTTGGGAGATCTGTCCTGAACAGCTGCCTAATCTACAAGCAAAATACCAGTGATAACCCCATACTCTCCAGCTACCACTTCATTGTTTCAGTGGTGGAGGGCCTGGCTGGAGATTACTATCCACCTCAGAAAGTTGTGCGCCGAAGGCGTACGGCTGCTGAAATTAGAGCTGGCAGGGACAACCCCCAAGCTGCACAGGCCCCACCACCCCAGGCAGGTCCAGCTCATCCCCTGGAAGGCCATGATCTCATCAAGCTGGCTGCAGGAAGGAAAAGAAACTGTGTAGCTGGTCATGCTACTCGTGTACGTTCTGGCTGGGAGTGCAGTGTCCGTGATGTGGGACTGTGCCCTGAGTGTTTTTCTGCCTACCACAAGAGGCCAAGGCATTAGTGATTTTTCTGAGCTTTGTGCAACATGTTTTTCTGTATGTTTGTGCTTATTTTGAGTGTTTTGGACACTGTGGCTGGTGAATTGTCACAATTCAAAGACTATTGAAAACTTTTTTTCATCACGTTTGCACAAATTTCATTGGATATATCTTCAAGGATATCTTCAACTACACTGCAGTATAGTTTTTTTTTTTTTTTTATTGCTTTTATCAAAATCTACATCTCTCATTTCCAAAAATGTATAGGTTTACCTATCTACTACAACTAATAAAGGTGCAAAAGCCCTGAAAATGACTAGGGGTAGTGTTGACTGTTTGTCCTTTGATTTTAAGTGCATTTCTTTAAACTATATAATATTATAAAGAGCAGGGTGAGGGTTAAAATAAATCTTCTAAAAACCCACCCGAAATCTTGTTCAAAATCTTTCCACTGTAAATTCTCAGATCCCATGAAAAAAGTTCATCTCTTTCAAGAATTCAAAGTTCGCATCAGGTGGAACTGCACGAGGCAAGGTAAAAGGGTCGTTCTTGTTAGTGATTCTGACAATATATTATTGACCATCTTTGATGAAAAACAGCTGGGGAGAATGCTGGGGACAGCAGCTCTGACAATACATTATTGACCATCTTGATGGAAAAACAGCTAAAAAGAATGCTGGGGACAGCAGCTCTGACAATACATTATTGACCATCTTGATTGAAAAACAGCTAAAAGGAATGCTGGGGACAGTAGCTCTGACAATACATTATTGACCATCTTGATGAAAAGCAGCTGGGCAGAATGATGGGGACAGCAGCTCTGATAATATATTGTTGACCATCTTGATGGAAAAACAGTTGGGGAATGCTGGGGACAGCAGCTCTGACAATACATTATTGACCATTTTGATTTGAAAAACAGCTAAAGGAATGCTGGGGACAGCAACTCTGACAATACGTTATTGACCATCTTGATGGAAAAACAGCTAAAAAGAATGCTGGGGACAGTAGCTCTGACAATACATTATTGACCATCTTGATGAATAAACAGCTGCGCAAATTGCTGGGGACAGCATCAGCAGCACCAGCTGGAAGTATCCACCGTCACATATGTGACATCGATGATGTCAGTAAGAATGTTTCCCATCTGGTGAAGCTGCTTCGTCCTGGTCCTGATGTTTTCATCCTCTTTGATGAGACTCCTCATAACAGGTCCCTTTTTGACTTAGGTCACATGTGGTGTGTGTGTGTGTGTGTGTGTGTGTGTGTGTGTGTGTGTGTGTGTGTGTGTGTGTGTGTGTGTGTGTGTGTGTGTGTGTGTGTGTGTGTGTGTGAGTGTGTGTGTGTGTGTGTGTGTGTGTGTGTGTGTGTGTGTGTGTGTGTGTGTGTGTGTGTGTGTGTGTGTGTGTGTGTGTGTGTGTGTGTGTGTGTGTGTGTGTGTGTGTGTGTGTGTGTGTGTGTGTGTGTGTGTGTGTGTGTGTGTGTGTGTGTGTGTGTGTGTGTGTGTGTGTGTGTGTGTGTGTGTGTGTGTGTGTGTGTGTGTGTGTGTGTATGTGTGTGTGTGTGTGTGTGTGTGTGTGTGTGTGTGTGTGTGTGTGTGTGTGTGTGTGTGTGTGTGTGTGTGTGTGTATGTATGTGTGTATGTGTGTGTGTGTGTGTGTGTGTGTGTGTGTGTGTGTGTGTGTGTGTGTGTGTGTGTGTGTGTGTGTGTGTGTGTGTGTGTGTGTGTGTGTGTGTGTGTGTGTGTGTGTGTGTGTGTGTGTGTGTGTGTGTGTGTGTGTGTGTGTGTGTGTGTGTGTGTGTGTGTGTGTGTGTGTGTGTGTGTGTGTGTGTGTGTGTGTGTGTGTGTGTGTGTGTGTGTGTGTGTGTGTGTGTGTGTGTGTGTGTGTGTGTGTGTGTGTGTGTGTGTGTGTGTGTGTGTGTGTGTGTGTGTGTGTGTGTGTGTGTGTGTGTGTGTGTGTGTGTGTGTGTGTGTGTGAGTGTGTGTGTGTGTATATGTGTGTGTGTGTGTGTATGTGTGTGTGTGTGTGTGTGTGTGTGTGTGTGTGTGTGTGTGTGTGTGTGTGTGTGTATGTGTGTGTGTGTGTGTGTGTGTGTGTGTGTGTGTGTGTGTGTGTGTGTGTGTGTGTGTGTGTGTGTGTGTGTGTGTGTGTGTGTGTGTGTGTGTGTGTGTGTGTGTGTGTGTGTGTGTGTGTGTGTGTGTGTGTGCATGACAAAACAGAGCTACTACAGGATGTCCCCAGACCTCCTCTCCTGAATCGCCCTGTTCCTCCCCATCACTCCCCGCCTCACCTCCTGCCCATTCCCACCTAGGTAAGGTAATGTTGCTTATAGCCCAGCCAACCGCAAAGGAGGGCTGTTACCATATAAAAATCAACTTACAAGTCATAAAAAAAAAAAAAAAAACTTTCACACATCTCTCTAAAATACATCTTGTAAAAGCATACCAAAAACTTCGTTAAAAATCTTTCTTCCGTAGACTTTTAGATCAGATAAAAAATGTTGATCTCTTTCAGAAACTCAAAGATCACGTCAAGTGGACATCTCTGAACAGGGTTTTCATGGAGTCTGCTGTAAAGTGTTTATGTCTCACATCGTACAAGTCCCAACAATCTAAAAGAATATGTTCCACTGTGAGTGGAACATGACATGGAATGCACCACGGAGCTTCTTCACCTTTTAAAAGATAAGAATGGGTATGAAACGAGTGGCCTGCGTGCAAGCAGCACAAGACTGTTTCGTCTTTATGGCAGCCTTGGGATCATGGTTTAAAACTCTCTTCAATGCTAGAACCAGGGCTGTAAGCATCTGATGAAATATGTTCTAATATTTGAGAAGGAGCACCAGGGCAATAGGCTGCACAGGCCACTCCCTCCTCAGATTTGGAACCATCAGTGAAAATTCTCTTGAAAGATGGAAACTTGCAACACAGTTCAGCAAAAAGGGATAAAGGGTGGTTGTTATTACAGTTAGTAAGTCTGAAAATACATTATTGACCATCTTGATGAATAAACAGCTGCGCAAATTGCTGGGACAGCATCAGCAGCACCAGCTGGAAGTATCCACCGTCACATCTCAGACATTGATGACGTCAATAGAATGTTTCCCATCTGGTGAAGCAGCTCGGTCCTGGTCCTGATGTCTTCATCCTCTTTGATGAGACTCTCGTAACAGGTCACTTTTCGACACAGGTCAAACGTGGTGTGTGTGTGTGTGTGTGTGTGTGTGTGTGTGTGTGTGTGTGTGTGTGTGTGTGCGTGTGTGCACGTGCACACGTAACAAAACAAAGCTATTACAGGATGTCCCCACCCCTCCTCTCCTGAATCACCCTGTTCCTCCCCATCACCCCTGCCTCACCTCCTGCGTGTTCCCACCTAGGTAAGGTAATGTTGCTTATAGCCCAGCCAACCACAAAGGGCAATAGCAGGGGCTGTTACCACATTAAAATCAACTCACAAGTCATCAAAAAAAAAATTTTCACACATCTCTCTAAAATACATCTTGTAAAAGTGTACCAAAAACTTCTTCCATAAAGTCTTAGATCAGATAAAAAATGTTGATCTCTTTCAGAAACTCAAAGATCATGTCAGGTTGGACATCTCTGAACAGGGTTTTCATGGAGTCTGCTGTAAAGTGTTTATTTCTCACATTGTGTAAGTCCCAACATTCTAAAAGAATACATTTTACTGTGAGTGGAACATGACATGGAATGCAATGTACCACAGAGCTTCGTCACCTTTTAAAAGATAAGAATGGGTATGAACCAAAAGAGTTTGTTATCTGTCTGCAAGGTCCATTCCTCTTGCCAGAGGTCTTTGACATAATCATTAACTTGGGTTTTTTTGACTTATGTACCGGACAGACATGTTAGTTTCCCTGTTGGGGCATTTTTAGCCAAACGGTCAGCCATTTCATTCCCTCCGATGCCAACATGACCAGGAACCCAATCCAGACTAATATTGTGACCTTCAGAAGTTCGGGATGATGGAGGTTACGGCCAGCTATAGCCTCCATTGCTGACAGCCAATCAGACAGAATGACAAAGCTCTTGTTTGTGGAGTGAGAGATTATCTTCAATGCTAGAACCAGGGCTGTAAGTTTCAGCAGAGTAAGCAGAAGCATCTGATGGAATATGTTCTAATAATATTTGAGAAGGAGCACCAGGGCAATAGGCTGCACAGGCCACTCCCTCCTCAGATTTGGAACCGTCAGTGAAAATTCTTTTGAAAGATGGAAACTAGCAACACAGTTCAGCAAAAAGGGATAAAGGGTGGTTGTTATTACAGTTAGTGAGTCTGAAAATACATTATTGACCATCTTGATGAATAAACAGCTGCGCAAATTGCTGGGGACAGCATCAGCAACACCAGCTGGAACATCTCAGACATCGATAACGTCAAAAGAATGTTTCCCATCTGGTGAAGCAGCTCGGTCCTGGTCCTGATGTCTTCATCCTCTTTGATGAGACTCCTCATAACAGGTCACTTTTTTAACTTAGGTCACATGTGGTGTGTGTGTGTGTGTGTGTGTGTGTGTGTGTGTGTGTGTGCATGACAAAACAGAGCTATTACAGGATGTCCCCACCCCTCCTCTCCTGAATTGTCCCCTTCCGCCCCATCTACCCCCGCCTCGCCTCCCACCCGTTCCCACCTAGGTAAAGTAATGTTGCTTATAGCCCAGCTACCGCAAAGGGCCATATCAGGGCTATCACCACATTAAAATTAACTCACAAGTCATCAAAAAAAAAAAAAAAAAAAAAACCCTTTCATACAATTCTCTAAAATACATCTTGTAAAAGCATACCAAAAACTTCGTTAAAAATCTGTCAGTGAAAATTCTTTTGAAAGATGGAAACTTGCAACACAGTTCCACGAAAAGGGATAAAGGGTGGTTGTTATTACAGTTAGTGAGTCTGAAAATACATTATTGACCATCTTGATGAATAAACAGCTGCGCAAATTGCTGGGGACAGCATCAGCAACACCAGCTGGAACATCTCAGACATCGATGACGTCAGTAAGAAGGTTTCCCATCTGGTGAAGCAGCTCGGTCCTGGTCCTGATGTCTTCATCCTCTTTGATGAGACTCCTCATAACAGGTCACTTTTTGACTTAGGTCACATGTGGTGTGTGTGTGTGTGTGTGTGTGTGTGTGTGTGTGTGTGTGTGTGTGTGTGTGTGTTTGTGTTTGTGTGCATGACAAAACAGAGCTATTACAGGATGTCCCAGACCTCCTCTCCTGAATCGCCCTGTTCCTCCCCATCACTCCCCGCCTCACCTCCTGCCCATTCCCACCTAGGTAAGGTAATGTTGCTTATAGCCCAGCCAACCGCAAAGGAGGGCTGTTACCATATAAAAATCAACTCACAAGTCATCAAAAAAAAAATTTTTCACACATCTCTCTAAAATACATCTTGTAAAAGTGTACCAAAACTTCTTCTTCATAAAGTCTTAGATCAGATAAAAAATGTTGATCTCTTTCAGAAACTCAAAGATCATGTCAGGTTGGACATCTCTGAACAGGGTTTTCATGGAGTCTGCTGTAAGTGTTTATTTCTCACATTGTGTAAGTCCCAACATTCTAAAAGAATACATTTTACTGTGAGTGAACATGACATGGAATGCAATGTACCACAGAGCTTCTTCACCTTTAAAAGATAAGAATGGGTATGAAACCAAAAGAGTTTGTTATCTGTCTGCAAGGTCCATTCCTCTTGCCAGAGGTCTTTGACATAATCATTAACTTGGGGTTTTTGACTTATGTACCGGACAGACATGTTAGTTTCCCTGTTGGGGCATTTTTAGCCAAACGGTCAGCCATTTCATTCCCTCCGATGCCAACATGACCAGGAACCCAATCCAGACTAATGTTGTGACCTTCAGAAGTTTGGGATGATGGAGGTTACGGCCAGCTATAGCCTCCATTGCTGACAGCAAATCAAATCAGACAGAATGACAAAGCTCTTGTTTGTGGAGTGAGAGATTATCTTCAATGCTAGAACCAGGGCTGTAAGTTCAGCAGAGTAAGCAGAAGCATCTGATGGAATATGTTCTAATAATATTTGAGAAGGAGCACCAGGGCAATAGGCTGCACAGGCCACTCCCTCCTCAGATTTGGAACCGTCAGTGAAAATTCTTTTGAAAGATGGAAACTTGCAACACAGTTCAGCAAAAAGGGATAAAGGGTGGTTGTTATTACAGTTAGTGAGTCTGAAAATACATTATTGACCATCTTGATGAATAAACAGCTGCGCAAATTGCTGGGGACAGCATCAGCAGCACCAGCTGGAAGTATCCACTGTCACATCTCAGACATCGATGACGTCAATAAGAATGTTTCCCATCTGGTGAAGCAGCTCGGTCCTGGTCCTGATGTCTTCATCCTCTTTGATGAGACTCCTCATAACAGGTCACTTTTTGACTTAGGTCACATGTGGTGTGTGTGTGTGTGTGTGTGTGTGTGTGTGTGTGTGTGTGTGTGTGTGTGTGTGTGTGTGTGTGTGTGTGTGTGTGTGTGTGTGTGTGTGTGTGTGTGTGTGTGTGTGTGTGTGTGTGCATGACAAAACAATTACTATTACAGGATGTCCCCACCCCTCCTCTCCTGAATTGCCCCCTTCCGCCCCATCACCCCCCCCCCGCCTCACCTCCCACCCGTTCCCACCTAGGTAAAGTAATGTTGCTTATAGCCCAGCTACCGCAAAGGGCCATATCAGGGCTATCACCACATTAAAATTAACTCACAAGTCATCAAAAAAAAAAAAAAAAAAACCCTTTCATATAATTCTCTAAAATACATCTTGTAAAAGCATACCAAAAACTTCGTTAAAAATCTGTCAGTGAAAATTCTTTTGAAAGATGGAAACTTGCGACACAGTTCCACGAAAAGGGATAAAGGGTGGTTGTTATTACAGTTAGTGAGTCTGAAAATACATTATTGACCATCTTGATGAATAAACAGCTGCGCAAATTGCTGGGGACAGCATCAGCAACACCAGCTGGAACATCTCAGACATCGATGACGTCAGTAAGAATGTTTCCCATCTGGTGAAGCAGCTCGGTCCTGGTCCTGATGTCTTCATCCTCTTTGATGAGACTCCTCATAACAGGTCACTTTTTGACTTAGGTCACATGTGGTGTGTGTGTGTGTGTGTGTGTGTGTGTGTGTGTGTGTGTGTGTGTGTGTGTGTGTGTGTGTGTGTGTGTGTGCATGACAAAACAGAGCTATTACAGGATGTCCCCAGACCTCCTCTCCTGAATCGCCCTGTTCCTCCCCATCACTCCCTGCCTCACCTCCTGCCCATTCCCACCTAGGTAAGGTAATGTTGCTTATAGCCCAGCCAACCACAAAGGAGGGCTGTTACCATATAAAAATCAACTTACAAGTCATAAAAAAAAAAAAACTTTCACACATCTCTCTAAAATACATCTTGTAAAAGCATACCAAAAACTTCGTTAAAAATCTTTCTTCCGTAGAATTTTAGATCAGATAAAAAATGTTGATCTCTTTCAGAAACTCAAAGATCATGTCAAGTGGGACATCTCTGAACAGGGTTTTCATGGAGTCTGCTGTAAAAGTGTTTATGTCTCACATCGTACAAGTCCCAACAATCTAAAAGAATATGTTTCACTGTGAGTGGAACATGACATGGAATGCACCACGGAGCTTCTTCACCTTTTAAAAGATAAGAATGGGTATGAAACGAGTGGCCAGTGTGCAAGCAGCACAAGACTGTTTCGTCTTTACGGCCGCCTCAGGAACATAGTTAAAAACTCTTTCAGGTTTGGACGGATTTTAAAGAGTTTGTTTACCCGTCTACAAGATCCATTCCTCTTGCCAAAGGTCTTTGACATAATCATTAACTTGAGGTTTTAAGTTATGTACAGGACAGACATTTGAGAAAGTTTCCCTGTTGTGGCATTTATGGCCGAATGGTCAACCATTTCATTCCCTCCAATGCTAACATGACCAGGAACCAAGCCAGAATGATGTTGTGACCTTCCACTTTTAACCTAGTAAAAAGTTCCAAAAAGTGTAGAAGTTCGGGATGATGGAGGTTACGGCCAGCTATGGCCTCCATTGCTGACATGAATCAGACAAAATCAGAAAGCTCTTGTTTATGGATTGAGAGATTATCTTCAATGCTAGAACCAGGGCTGTAAGCATCTGATGGATATGTTCTAATAATATTTGGGAAGGAGCACCAGGGCAATGGGCTGCACAGGCCACTCCCTCCTCAGATTTGGAACCATCAGTGAAAATTCTTTGAAAGATGGAAACTTGCAAAACAGTTCAGCAAAAAGGGATAAATGGTGATTGTTGTTGTTACAGTTAGTAAGTCTGAAAATACATTATTGACCATCTTGATGAATAAACAGCTGCGCAAATTGCTGGGGACAGCATCAGCAGCACCAGCTGGAAGTATCCACTGTCACATCTCTGACATCAATGACGTCAATAAGAATGTTTCCCATCTGGTGAAGCAGCTCGGTCCTGGTCCTGAAGTTTTCATCCTCTTTGATGAGACTCCTTGTAACAGGCCACTTTTTGACTTAGGTCAATGTGTGTGTGTGTGTGTGTGTGTGTGTGTGTGTGTGTGTGTGTGTGTGTGTGTGTGTGTGTGTGTGTGTGTGTGTGTGCGTGTGCATAGCAACAGTGGAGGTGCATATCAGGGCTGTCACAGTCAACATCAAGTCTGATATGTTTGTTAAAGAAAAAAGAAAAACTTCAACAGGCAAGTTCCTTTCAAATACACTGAAAATGTCTGACTGAATACACCACCACCAGACACAGAAGGCTGTGCAAAGGGATGTCATCACATGATGATCAGCCTGTTCTTCAGATCACCCACACTACAGGGACACCTGGATTATCTGTTGGGACCTCATACTCCATGGGATTCTCACGTCCTGGTGGATCACCTCTATCACCACCACCATCCACCAGTCAGGGCACCTGCATTCCCTTCATGTGGCATACAGCTCAGCCCACCATACAGGCCATGTCAGGGCTGTAAATCCACTTGATAGTGTCACATCCCTCCAGTGCTGCTGAAACCCGGGATCTAGTCCTGACTGTCACGGACTGCACAATGGTGACACATTGGACAATATTGAAAGCCTGGAGAGGATGGTGGTCATAAAATGGTCTATATAACACCACAAAGTGCACCCTTCTTGTTCTGTCTCTGGACAAAGACATGATTGTGCTACGTGCCTAAAGGTAAGGTAATGTTGCTTATAGCCCAGCTGACTGCAAAGGGTCATATCAGGGCTGTCACCACATTGAAGTTAACTCTCAAGTAAAAAAAAAAACAAACAGAATTCTTTCCCACAGCCTTTACAATACACCTAGAAAGTACATCCCATTCCATTCATGTTGCTTTACAGCTGAGAGAGAGAGAGAGAGAGAGAGAGAGAGAGAGAGAGAGGGGTAAAGTAAGGTAATGTTGCTTACAGCCAAACCAACCCCAAAGGGCCATATCAGGGCTGTCACCACGTTGAAGTCAACTCTGAAGTCATTCTTCTGTTTTTAAAATGTTTCCTCCGAAAAATCTTAGATCAGATGAAAAATGTTAATGTCCCTCAGAAATTCAAAGGTCACAACTGGTGGAGCATCTCCAACTGGAGACCGGAGAGGGTGGTTGTCGTGAAATGGTCCAGGTAGTATCACAAAGCGCCTCCCTGGTCTTGTATCTCTGCACATTCACTGTGATCCACTTGCTTTGTGGCGTAAATCATGTATGCTGTGTGTGTTTTCTTAGTCTATGTGTGGCTGTGGTACAGGAGCTAGTCCTGACTGTCATGGGCCACACCAGGAATACAGACCAAGGAAAACGTCCAGGGAATGGAGAGGATGGTTGTCCTGAAATGGTCCAGGTAGCACGACAAAGCCCCTCCCTGTTGTTCTATGTGTGGACAATGTGATTCACATGGTGCATGCCAACTAGTGTGATTAGACTGCAGTACTCAGGCCATGAGTGACTTGCAGTGCTGGTGTTCTGTGCTTTCCTGGCTGTGCGACTCCCTCATCATGCTGCCCTGTCATCTCCTTGCCTCCTCTTCTTCCATGTGCATGAAGCAAATTACACGCAACTGACTGGGCTCTGCATATACGTTCCTGGCCTGAATGGGATCCACATCTCTTCATCCTTTTACCCTTACTCCATCTCCAACACCACTCCAACACTTCCTTACATCACCAACCCTTACCACCTTTCATTAGTACAAAAAAAAAACAAAAAAAAAAAAAAAAAAAAAACATTAAAAAAAAAGAAAACCTTACCCACACAAATTAGGACAGATTTTAAAAGCCCATCAAGTACAAGATCAGATGAAAAGTGTCTGTCTCTTTCAGAAGAGGGAGATAATGTTACTTATAGCCCAGCCATCTGAAAAAGGATCAGAGATGTTACCATGTTGAAGTCAACTCTCAAGTCATATTTAAAAAAAAAAAAAAGACACACATGTCTTTCAGAAACTCACACATCATATCAGACGGGACACCTGTGAAACAGGGATTTTCATACAGCTAGCAGACAGCTGCAGCACAGGGACCAGAAAAAGTCACAGGAAGGATGATCCTTAGCAATGAAAGACAACTGCAGCGCAGGGCTCAGAAAGGTCATTACAGGCAAGACAATCCCTGCCAGTTAAAGACAGCCACAGCACACTCAAGCCGGTTGTGAAGTTTGTGCTTGAGACAGGCAAATCAGGCAATTGAAAGGGAGAGATTTTATGATGATGATAATGTTGCTTATAGCCAGCTGACCGCAAAGGGCCAAATCAGGCTGTCACCGCGTTGAAGTCAGCTCACCAGTCATTCACTCACACAACTCTTTTTAAAATATATGTTCGAAAAACACAACCAAATTTTGTTAAAAAATCTTTCTACAGTAAAATCTCAGATCCGATGAAAAATGTCAGGTTAGGAAGATCTCTCTGAACCACCACTCCATGCTCTGCCGTAATCAAAGATCACAAGTAGTTCATTGGGGGAGTTGACTTGCCTGACTCCCTGACGGCCCTATACAAATTCTCCATGAGACTGAGGTGCTGGTACTTCTATCTCTTCACCCACGGCATCTCCACCACCGTGGTCACCAGCTGCTTGTCCTGCAAACAACACTGCAGGCTGCTGAACTCAAAGCCCATGAAACTTGTCTCAGCTGCAAGGAGACGTGGCATCTGCACTCATTGAAATTAGGCAAGTCGGACAACCATCTGTTGGACTGTTCCTGGCAACTCCAGCCAAAAGCAGTGGAACGACCTGTCCAACACTTCACAATGGATCGGAGCGAGCGACCGTCTTCCTGAGTGGGTCCAGGGCAACAGTTGTATGGCCAAGGGGATGCACAGCCTAATGCTTTGTTCAGTGAGTCAAATGCAAAGTGATGCTTTGCCCCAACAACGACAGAAAGCATGTCCAGGCTTTCCATGAGAACAATGAGCAGTGTGAAAGCAATGCATACATGTGCCACATATGGCACATTTCTAGTCAGTGACCAGAAGACCAGTTGTGCCAAAAATGGAACATTACTTAACTTCGACTTCCATACTCATTAAATGAAGTTTTTTTCTTTCATTTACCATTTTATTTAGTCCCATCGAAGTTTCTTACACACAATTTCATAATTTTTGTGCAATTTTTTTTTTTTTTTTAGTGTTGGGCAGACAGTTAAGAACTAGTCTGATCCTTAATGGTCACATTCACACATGTGAGCTGTGTGCAGGGCTGGCAATTTCACTTCATAGCCAAGAAAACGGCAGAAGGCTGGTCTGGGCGACCACCTTGTCCAATCAATCCATGTATTACTTGTGTATGAAAAAAAAAATCAATACACCAGTTTATCTAAAACAACCTCAAACTGACTTAAAACTGAATCTACTTCTCACAAAATCTTAGTTCAAAAATGAAAAATCCTTGCTTTTCTGAGGAACTCAACATGCTCCAAATACCTTGAAATTGGACTTATTTTCAACAAAATATAAGACCGCATGAAAACAGTTGTTTTTGTGACAAACCCAGTCTTGTTGAACATCACTGGGCAAGTTCATCATTGAGTCTGCAATAATGTGTTCATGCCAAAAGTCAGGGAAATCCAAACAGTCTGTCTGCCCATGTATAATGATGATGAGTTCATTCCAAACATCTTTCAGTTCATATAATCATCATAAAATCAAGTCGGGTTGTTACAGCCTTGGTGTTCACTAAGACCATCTCAAGGCCACAAGCAAGTTCAGCTCAGAACAATGTTCTATCCCAGGTTTTTCCCTCACTCCATGTGTGGCCAGCGTCAATGTGGAGAGGGGGCAAAGGCCACAAGCAATGTACTATCCCAGGTTTTTTTTCCCTCACTCCATGTGTAGGCAGCGTCAATGTGCAGAGGGGGCAAAGGCCACAAGCAATGTACTATCCCAGGTTTTTCCCTCACTCCATGTGTAGGCAGCGTCAATGTGCAGAGGGGGCAAAGGCCACAAGCAATGTACTATCCCAGGTTTTTCCCTCACTCCATGTGTAGGCAGCGTCAATGTGCAGAGGGGGCAAAGGCCACAAGCAATGTACTATCCCAGGTTTTTCCCTCACTCCATGTGTAGGCAGCGTCAATGTGCAGAGGGGGCAAAGGCCACAAGCAATGTACTATCCCAGGTTTTTCCCTCACTCCATGTGTAGGCAGCGTCAATGTGCAGAGGGGGGCAAAGGCCACAAGCAATGTACTATCCCAGTTTTTCCCTCACTCCATGTGTAGGCAGCGTCAATGTGCAGAGGGGGCAAAGGCCACAAGCAATGTACTATCCCAGGTTTTTCCCTCACTCCATGTGTAGGCAGCGTCAATGTGCAGAGGGGGCAAAGGCCACAAGCAATGTACTATCCCAGGTTTTTTCCCTCACTCCATGTGTGGCCAGCGTCAATGTGGAGAGGGGACAAAGGCCACAAGCAAGTTCAGCTCAGAACAATGTACTATCCCAGGTTTTTCCCTCACTCCATGTGTAGGCAGCGTCAATGTGCAGAGGGGACAAATCCCCTTCTGTCCTGGGAGGAGGTTCAGACAGAGCAGGGACCATTTCAGAGTCCCCTGGCAGTGCCTGTCAGGTTTTACTGATGGGGAACATCCACCTGTACATGGATTCAACACTGATGTCCCCACAGAAAGCCCTCATGTGACCTCACCGTCTGCCTGCACACGGACTCAGCACTGCCTGTCACCAAAGACAGACAACTGCAGCTACAGGTCAATCTGGCCACAGCAGGCATTACTGTGGTGACCTTATTGGTCACATCCTGTTGCTTGAATTACGAGTGGGGCAGACAGACAAGAGCTTGGGGGATCCTCATTGGTCATATCCTGTCCCACGAATTATGAGTGGGGCAGACAGACAACAGCTTAGGGGATCCTCATTGGTCACATCCTGTCCCACGAATTACGAGTGGAGTAGATAGACAAGAACTTGGGTGACCCTCATTGGTCACATCCTGTCCCATGAACTACGAGTGGGGCAGACAGACAAGCTTGGGTGACCCTCATTGGTCACATCCTGTCCCACGAATTACAAGTGGGGCAGACAGACAAGAGCTTGGGTGATCCTCATTGGTCACATCCTGTCCCATGAACTACGAGTGGGGCAGACAGACAAGAGCTTGGGTGATCCTCATTGGTCACATCCTGTCCCATGAACTACGAGTGGGGCAGACAGACAAGAGCTTGGGGGATCATCATTGGTCACATCCTGTCCCACGAATTACGAGTGGGGCAGACAGACAAGAGCTTGGGGGATCATCATTGGTCACATCCTGTCCCACGAATTACGAGTGGGGCAGACAGACAAGAGCTTGGGTGATCCTCATTGGTCACATCCTGTCCCATGAACTACGAGTGGGGCAGACAGACAAGAGCTTGGGGGATCATCATTGGTCACATCCTGTCCCACGAATTACGAGTGGGGCAGACAGACAAGAGTTTGGGTGATCCTCATTGGTCACATCCTGTCCCATGAAATACGAGTGGGGCAGACAGACAATCCCTGGGAAAATCGTCACCAAGTCTGCAGTGAACTGTTTTTATGTCAATTTCTGGGAAAGCCAAACACTCTGTATGGCCATGTATTATGATGAGTTCATTTCAAACATCTTTCTGTTCATGTTGTCAACATCAAGTCAAATCATGTCGTTTACCGCCTGGTTCATCACATGAATCACGTCAAGGCCTAGGCAAAGTTAAATCAGAACCCTGTACTATCCCAGATTTTTTCCACAGTCAGTGTGTGGACAGCAACAAAATGGAGAAAAGAACAATCCTCTGTGGAGTCCAAACTATGCAGGAACTCTATGTCCACTGGCAGTGCCAGGCAGGTTTTACTGATGAGGACCGTCCATCTATATGTTGACTCAGCTCTGATATTTCCTCAGAAGACCCTCAGATGATCTCACAACTACCTGTACACAGACATCTACCTGTACACAAATGGATAACAGCAGCATGAACTTCATTGAGGCAATAGTGGAGATGCACCCTGGAGATGGACAACAAATCCCCAAAACCACCTTACACACATCTCTTTAAAATACACCTTCTAAAAGCATACCAGAAACTTCGTTTAAATCTTTCTTCTGTAAAATCTTAGATCAGATGAAAAATGTTAATCTCCTTCAGAAACTCAAAGACCACCTCAGGTGGGACAACTCTGTGGGCAGTTGGAATGTGGAGTTGGAACAAATCCTCTGCTAACTTGGTTGAGGTCAAACTAATCAGAAAGAACTTTGATATTCCACGGCAGTCATGGTCAGGTTTTACAGCTGATCTTTCCATCTGCCTGTATACTAACTCACCACTACCTGTCCCTGCACAAGACCCTCAAATCCACAGCTCAAAGGTCAGCGAGGTCAGAATGGGGACGACCCTTGGCCATGATGATCCTATCTGTGTGTTACTTCCACTGACCTCACACTTACATAACAACACAGGACCCTGTGCTTCAGCAGTCAGAAAAGAACTAGCGCTGACCTGCTTCGTCCCATCGAGACAACAGGACCTGTGCTCAGCAGCAGTCAGAAAAGAACTAGCGCTGACCTGCTTCGTCCCAAGCAGACAACAGGACCTGGGCCTCAGCAGTCAGGAAAGAACTAGCACTGACCTGCTTCGTCCCAAGCAGACAAAAGAGTTGTGTCTCAGGCAGCCAGGTTAAAGCTTTCATTGATATGTTTCTTTTCTGTTGTATGAAGTCCAGCCGACAGCAGGAGTCCATATCAGGGCTGTCACATCATCAAGACTTATTCCATACATGTTTGTTAAAAAAGAAAAAGACATCAGTAAAAAGCTTTTTTTTTTTCCAAAAACATACTAGAAACAGCTTTCAATTCAATCCAATTCTGGTTGTTTATAGCCAAGCTGACCACAGGGTGTCATAAAAGGACTGTCACATTTTCTTAATAGAATCCCGCATTTGTTTTTGTTTTTCTTTAAATTGCAAACAAGCTAAAAATGGCTTAAAAATTGACTCTGTTTACCACACACTCTAAGATCAATTGAAAAATACTATTTCTTTCATGATCCGGCAGTCAGATCTAGTAGAAAATTCCTGGACAAGGTCTTCATGGAATCTGAAGTAAAAATAAATGTGTAAGTCGAAAATCCTGTAGATCCAAACACTCTATCCTCATGAATAATACTGAGTGGCTAATCACATGTTACATTCCACCCAGCCTTTTCAGCCTAAAGATATGAGTGGTAAGAATTCTGTCAGGCTTTGACCGAACTGATGAAATTGTTGTTGGAATGTCCATTTATGAGTTGCGGTCCTCTGGTCAGAGGTAGTAGGACTACATTTGTATGTGAATTTCAGTATATTTCAATGCATTTCATATGACAGTCATCAAATCATGCTGTTGACAGTACAACTATATACGAGCAAGCCACTTCTGTGCTACAAAGAATTGGAATCTGAAACACACTGTCCCAGATTCTGTGTGATCCACTTGAGACAGGACAGATCACTTGCTGTCATACATGGCGGTACAAACTAAGCAGGAACCACTCTGAATTTGGTGGACAGTCACCAGTTAGGTCAATTACAGGTGATCTAATCATCCACTTGTACAAGACTCCACACTGCCTGTGTCCCTACAGAAAACCTTCAACTCCAGAGGCTACTACAGCAAAAGGTCAACGAGGTCACAGCCCGGCCGGCCACACAGGGCTTATATCGGGACTGTCACATCATATCAGTTCAAGGCACATTTGCTTTAAAAGAAAAATAGATATTTATGACCTTTTTTCTTCTTTCAACCACACCGAAAACACCTTGAAACTGAATCCATTGTCCACGAAATCTTATACCAAATCCACAAAAAAATCTTATATAAAATGGAAAATGTCTATCTCTTTTAAAAGTCTAAAAAAAAATAAATAAATAAAAAAAGGTCATATCTGTAGTGAATGCCTGAATAAGTTCTTCAAGGGATCTGCAGTTAAAGTGTTGAATGCCTGTAAATCCTAACACTCTGAGCATACAGTGTCAGTGGCTTATCACACGGCGGGCACAATGGAGGCTGCCAACCTTTCAAAGACACCAGCGTGGATACCAGTATGTATAACAAGAAGTGGCCTGCCTTGCATCATCTCAAAATTGTCTCTTCTTCACGATCACCAGCAGCAGATAGCGGAGAATTCTTTCACGTTTGGACAGATCTGTAAATGTTTGTGATCAGGTTTGTTTTTTTTTTTTTTCTTTTTTTTTTTGTGATCAGTTTGCGAGTTCCGGTCTTCTTGCCTGAAGCCTTTGACGTAACTGTGTACTTTTGAATTTCAGATCTAAGTTGGGAACAGCTGATCCGGGATGGTTTTGTCTTTGTGGCACAGTTGCAGATGATCCACCACCTCACTGCCTTCAATGCTTCACATGTATGGAAACACAAGCGAGAACAATACAGTAACCATCTGGTGTCAGAGAGATGCAAAGTTTACCAAAAAGGACAGGAAGTCTGGATGATTGTGGGTACAATCAGCTATGGATTCCACAGCAGAAAGAACATCAGAGAGAATGAGAAAGTCTTTGTGTTTGGACTGAGAGATCATCTTGGCGGCCAAGATCAGGGCTGTGGGCTCAGCAGTGTAGAGAAAGATATCAAAAGACTGGATCTTTTGGGTTTGGTTTTTTTTTTTTTTTTTTTCTGAAGCAACTGAACAATGAGCAGCACATCAGAAAATATTCTGCTGCCAACAGGTGAACCAAGTAACAGTGAGAAAGACTCCTGGCAGTGTGGCATTGTGCCGACCTCAACGGTCACCACCATCAGTAAATATTCTGCTGCCAACAGGTGAACCAGGTAACAGTGAGGATTAGCCCTGGCAGTGTGTCATTGTGCCGACCTCAGTGGTCACTATCACTACATATTCTGCTGCCAACAGGTGAACCAGGTAACAGTGAGGATTAGTCCTGGCAGTGTGTCATTGTGCCGACCTCAGTGGTCACTATCACTACATATTCTGTTTCCAAAAGGTGAACCAGGTAACAGTGAGGATTAGCCCTGGCAGTGTGCCATTGTGCCGACCTCAGTGGTCACTATCACTACATATTCTGTTTCCAAAAGGTGAACCAGTAACAGTGAGGATTAGCCCTGGCAGTGTGTCATTGTGCCGACCTCAGTGGTCACTATCACTACATATTCTGCTGCTGCCAACAGGTGAACCAGGTAACAGTGAGGATTAGTCCTGGCAGTGTGCCATTGTGCTGACCTCAGTGGTCACCAACACTAAATATTCTGCTGCCAACAGGTGAACCAGGTAACAGTGAGAATTAGTTCTGGCAGTGTGCCATTGTGCCGACCTCAGTGGTCACTATCACTACATATTCTGTTTCCAAAAGGTGAACCAGGTAACAGTGAGGATTAGTCCTGGCAGTGTGCCATTGTGCCGACCTCAGTGGTCACTATCACTACATATTCTGCTGCCAGCAGGTGACCAGGTAACAGTGAGGATTAGTCCTGGCAGTGTGCCATTGTGCCGACCTCAGTGGTCACTATCACTACATATTCTGCTGCCAACAGGTGAACCAGGTAACAGTGAGGATTAGTCCTGGCAGTGTGCCATTGTGCCGACCTCAGTGGTCACCAACACTAAATATTCTGCTGCCAACAGGTGAACCAGGTAACAGTGAGGATTAGTCCTGGCAGTGTGCCATTGTGCCGACCTCAGTGGTCACCATCACTACATATTCTGCTGCCAACAGGTGAACCAGGTAACAGTGAGGATTAGTCCTGGCAGTGTGCATTGTGCCGACCTCAGTGGTCACCAACACTAAATATTCTGCTGCCAACAGGTGAACCAGGTAACAGTGAGGATTAGTCCTGGCAGTGTGCCATTGTGCCGACCTCAGTGGTCACTATCACTACATATTCTGCTGCCAACAGGTGAACCAGGTAACAGTGAGGATTAGCCCTGGCAGTGTGCCATTGTGCCGACCTCAGTGGTCACCAACACTAAATATTCTGCTGCCAACAGGTGAACCAGGTAACAGTGAGGATTAGTCCTGGCAGTGTGCCATTGTGCCGACCTCAGTGGTCACTATCACTACATATTCTGCTTCCAAAGGGTGAACCAGGTAACAGTGAGAATTAGTCCTGGCAGTGTGTCATTGTGCCGACCTCAGTGGTCACTATCACTACATATTCTGCTGCCAACAGGTGAACCAGGTAACAGTGAGGATTAGCCCTGGCAGTGTGCCATTGTGCCGACCTCAGTGGTCACCAACACTAAATATTCTGCTGCCAACAGGTGAACCAGGTAACAGTGAGGATTAGTCTTGGCAGTGGAACATTGTGCCGACCTCAGTGGTCACCAACACTAAATATTCTGCTGCCAACAGGTGAACCAGGTAACAGTGAGGATTAGTCTTGCAGTGGAACATTGTGCCGACCTCAGTGGTCACCAACACTAAATATTCTGCTGCCAACACAGGTGAAACCAGTAACAGTGAGGATTAGTCCTGGCAGTGTGTCATTGTGCCGACCTCAATGGTCACCAACTAAATATTCTGCTGCCAAAAGATGAACCAGGTTACAGTGAGGAAGAGCCTTGGCAGTGTGCCATTGTGCTGACCTCACTGGTCACCAACAGTAACTATTCTGCTGCCAACTAGGTGAACCAGGTAACAGTGAGGACCGATACTGAAAGTGTGACATTTGTGCCGACCTCACTGGTCACATGTTGCCACAGCCACCTGTATCCGAAGCAGGCAGGTGAGAGGTGTTCTGTGTTGTGGTAACAGCGGAAGAGGGTGTTGAATAGCGATCACAGGCTTGCGGACATATTGTATGACCCAACCTTTGTAATCAATCATGTAAAGGAGTTCAGTGTAATTCAAATTCATTTCAGGTTACTTATAGAAATGTCAGAACTATCACATGGTCAAAAAATCAATGTCATGCATGTTTGTTTAAAAAAAAAAAAAAAAAAAAAAAACATTAAAACAATCGACCTGCTTTTCTGTTTTTTTGTTGTTGTTTTTTTCAAAACTGCATCTATTGTCTACAAAATCTTACATCACACCAAAAAAAAAAAAAAAAACGAACAAATTTCGTCTGTCCGAAAAAGTGATGAAGTCCTGAATAAAGTTTTCAAAGAATCTGCTGCAAAGTGTTCATGCTGAATATCAGGGTTGATCCCGCCAGTATGACAACAATCTGTGGTTCACAGTGAGTGACTCATCACCTGGTCAACACCAGGGAGCCTCCTCATCTTTGAAAAAAACACTTCAGGGGTGTACAAAACCTGTGTTCTTGATGCCACTGTTTCTTCTGCCACTGGTGGCAGATGGTAGAAATTCTTTCAGGTTTTTGAGGCAACTTCCCAATGTGCTAACACTTGGCCATACATACACAACTCATTAAAATATATTTTGTAGGGTGGAAAAAAAAAGCCAGAATTTCATTAAGTGTACACACAACAGTTATGCAAAATGTCAGCACTAACACAGGCAATACAAAGAGTAAAAGTGATGGATCAAACAAGGAAAATACTTGTGTGCGTGAGAAGAAACCACTGTAAAGAAAACATAATGATGATAAAAATGATGATGATTTTGTAGCGCACAGCCAAGGTACTACTGAGAGCAGGACCCACCTGAATTGCGGGGGACTTCATGATACCCAAGCTGAGAGCTGGTGTTGATGCCTGACCCAAACAACTGCAGTCCACAGGGTGACCTGACTGCATACACCGTGAACCCATAGCCACAGCTCACCGCGTAGGGCTGTGAGACAGTCCACATATGTCAATAAACAGAGAGCTTCAACACACACAGGAACACATACATATAAAGCAAAAACAATCATAACACATCTGATAACTGTATTTCTTTTTCTTTCCGTGTACGCAGGCTGATATTCCTGCAGACACTGCCTGTATAGACAGGCAGTGGAGTTTTGTGTATATGACCATTTTTTAATCCCGCCATTAAGACAGCCATACTCCATCTTCGGGGAAGGTGCATGCTATGTGTAATGTGTCATCCATACCAACGGCCAAACTGGCCTTCTCTCTCCGAAAGTTGGTGATGGGATTTTACGTGTGTGCAAGAAAAGTTGTGCGCATGTTCACACCCGGAACCTCAGTTTATAGTCTCATTTGAAGGACTGTATGGGGAATGGAGTCAGAACCAATGTGATAACTGTATTGACTGCTGAAGCGACTTGAAAACAGCTTGAGACATTACACTTTTATCTAGGACTACCTGACTGCCATAATCTTTCAGAATATCTATATGTAACTACCAAATTGATTTTCAGGAGTGCCACAAGAATTATGAAAATAGAGCGAATTTTACATAACAGCGTAGTAATGGGTGCCTTTTGACGTGCCTTAGTCTGTGTGTAAATATTTCAATTACACTTATGCTGACCACTGTGCTGTCACTGAGCCTCTATGAGAAGACCCAAAAGTTCATTTGAAATTTGACGCCAGCTCACCACTTCTTCGTCACCTAACTCATGGCCATTTAAATTTGAATCCACTTCAAACCCACACAGTCCGCACTGCTGTCCACATCTTCATTGATCCAAGACATTTAGCCTGTAAAATCATCCAAACTCCTCAAAAATGAACTGTCTTCTATTGTTATCACTCTTTGATTAGGCTGTCAGACTCAAAACCAGGTGGAAAAACAATTGTTTTTTTTTTTTTTCTTGCTCTGGTCGAAGCACATTGCAAATGCAACTGCTTCAGCTGGAGCAGCTGGTGTCAAACATCTGCCCTGGTGCTCATATCCTTCCAAAGTCACCCAAATCAAAATCAAAGGTGACCACTTTCAGCATGTGGAACTTTGGGGGAAAAAAAAATTCATCAAGATGCTTTGAGAACAATCGTCGATCATCACCTTACTTTCTCACAAGAATTTCGGACCATGATTGTGTTACAAATGATGACCCACATTTTTCACACCGAGTCAAGTCAAAACTGTTTATGCCACAACTGACCTCCAGGGCCACATACCAGCTGCAAGCATGTCAACAATGGAACTTTGTACAAATGAAAATGCCAAGGCTAAAATTCAAGCAAAGTTAATTTATCAACACATACGTTTTGTTCCCATCAAACAAAAATCGTTGATCTCGACAAAATTCTGTACCATGTCTGGTGGAGTGTCTAGAATAAAATTCTTCATGGAGGCATGATCAAAATGGGGAGTTTGTATTATACTCCCTGTTTGGCTAAGTATACTTACCATGTCAGACCATAGCATTAAACGGCTGTCAGTCAGCTCTGTCAGGCCGAAGTTTTGTGGCAAATGCAGGCATAAGATAGTCACGTGACGCCCACCCTACTTCCGATTACGGAAGATGCCGAAGATCGTGTACTGTCCGTCATTCAACGAGGCCTGCGCGCAAGGCAACCCCAGGGAACCTTGGCGCTAGCGGGGAAGGTAGGGCGGGCATTAGAGTCTGACATGGTAAGTATACTTAGCCAAACAGGGAGTATAATACAAACTCCCCATTTTGGCGTCGTATACTATACCATGTCAGACCATAGCAGAATTTAAAGGAATAGGGGAGGGCCGAGCGCCCTAATGGTTCCTGGGTTAACTGTTATGGCTGCATTGGCCGCCACAAATGAAAACCCCTTAGAACCATCAGCCCTGGTCATGCGGATGTCCCTTAGATAAAAGTTTATGAAAGGGTTCTCCGAACGCCAGTAGGCTGCCTCCAGGAGATGGGCACACGGGACAGAGTGCTGGAACGCTGTGGACATGGCCAACGCTCTGACCTCGTGGGCTCGAGGGGAAAGGGCTGGGAGGTCTTTGTGGGCCTGGGCATAGGCAGATTTGATAGTATAGAATAGCCACCTAGAAATCGAGCCCGCCGAGATGTCTTTCTTGTTGTTGTTGGGGTTGATGGAAATAAGGAGGCTTCTCTGAGAGGAACGCCTGGGGTGGGACGCTCCCAGTAGTATCTGAGGGCACCTAGAGGGTCATAGGTCCATGTCCCCGCTGCCTTCGCTGCCTAGATATATCCGCTAGGGAGCGGATAACCAGGGAAGGAGAGGTCGTGCCCGGTTCCTGGTTCTTCGCTAAGAACTCAGGCAGGAACTTAAGCGAGACCGATCCGTCTCTGAGAAAGGCGATGTCCCGAGGGTCAGAACTGAGGACCTGAATCCCACTTCGCCTCCTGGCTGAGGCCAGGGAGAGAAGGAAGGTGGTCTTGAAGGGGAGAATGACAAAGGGGAATAGCACGGAGGGGCTCGAAAGGGGGGTTTCTGAGGGAGTCAAGAACCAGAAAGAGGTCCCACATGGGAGCGCGCCTAGGGGACTGAGCTTCCCGTAGGGCCACCCCCCCCCGAGATATAGTTCTCTAAGGAGAAAGTTATTGTCGAATGATGGGCCGCCCAGCTGTCAGATGGTGGTGCCTACGGCCGATCTGTAGCCCCGAATGGAACTAGCAGAGAGCTTTCGAGAGGATGAAAGGTGGGATAGGAAATTGCCTATCTGGTGGGATAGGAACGTGCCTATGTGGATGTTGGAGGGGAGGAGGTAGGGGACCGAGTTAGCCGTGCACCACGTGACCCATCTCTCTCATCGCGGTGGTCGCAATTTGGCTGGCATAGAAGCCAAGCGTGTAGGCGAAGCATCTGGGGAGTGAGGGAGGCCCGAGCGAGGTTGTCTGAGTAAGTCCCACCAAGGGGCTAGCTGGAGAGGGGGAACGTGAGTGAGGGACCTGAGGTCCGGGAACCACAACTGAGTCGGCCACCACGGGGTTATGAGGATGAGTTTGGGTCTCTCCAGCCTGGCCTTCCTGATCACTTTGTGAAGTATGGGGAAGGGGGGAAAGGCGTAGGCGAGGAGTCCCGTCCAGGGGAGGGAGAGCGCATCGACCGCGTACGCTCGGGGGTCCGGGAGTGGAGAGACATACATGGGAGTCGATGGTACCGGGTCGCAAATAGGTCGACCATGGGGCTTGACCAGTGTTCCCAGACAGTGGTTAGTGTCAGCTTGTTCAGGGTCCACTCTGTGTGCAGAAGGGTCCCTGACCGGCTGAGAGTGTCTGCCAGGATGTTGCGTGTCCCCGCTATGTGTCTCGCACGGAGGGTGGCTCCCCGTGCGTGGCACCAGCGAAGGAGGGCCTCTGTCCGTAGAGAGAGGCCGATGGAGTGAGCCCCCCCCCCCCCCCTTTGTTGATGTAATGGGCTACCCGACGTGTTGTCCGTGAGGAGGAGAACCAGTCGGTGAGAGATAGATGTTGGAAGTGGAGGAGGGCCAGCCTGACCGCTTCCAATTCTAATATGTTGATGTGGAGGCGAGCCATCTGTGCGTCCCACATCCCCGAGGCATGACTGTCCCCCCCAAGTGGGGGCCCCCCCCAGCCCGAGTTGGAGGCGTCTGTGTATAGTTCGAGGGACTGTGTTGGGAGAGAGATCGGAACGCCTTCGTGAAGAGGAAGGGTGCCAGGGAGAGGCCAAAGGGGAGAGCTTTGAACTGGAACACTCGAGCTTGCCAGACAAACCGGAGGTAACGTCTGTGCGCCGGGTGAATAAGGATCTGGAAGTACGCATCTTTCAGATCTATGGAGGTAGCCCAATCTACGTGATGGATGGAGTCTCTGATCTGGGAGGGCGTGTCCATCTTGAACTAGGTATGTCTGAGGAACTTGTTGAGGGGAGAAAGGTCAAGGATGGGCCTCCATCCCACCGAAGGTTTGGGGATCACGAACAGGTGGGAGTAAAACCGGGGTTGGGCTGGAAAACTTCGGTGATGGCCCCTTTCTGAGGAGTTCGAGGACTTCCAGGCGAAGGGCGTCCGCCTGGGCAGGGGGGGGGGTCGCTGGGGACGGAGGAGGAGAGCGCATGAGGGGAGGACGACGGTGGTGAGCCCACGGTAGGCGAAACCCGTCCTGAAGAACCGACACTACCCAGGGGCTGAGGCCCATACGTCGCCACTGGCAGGCGGCCGGGAGAGGTTGCCCGCCAGGGGAGCCGATGGTCCAGATGGGGGAAGGGGAAGAGTGGGCCGGTGCCTTGCTGGGCAGGTTGGGCCAGCTCCATGCGCACTACGGGAGTGTCCTCCAGTCACCGGCGGGGCCGTGCTTGCTGGCCAAACCAAAAATTTTAGCGAGGTTTAGGTTTAGGCCTCTGTGAGTTAAGTGGCCGCTTGGGGGGCCTGGAAAGGCGTGGCTGAGGCCGGGGGGGCAAAGGACGCCGCCTGCTTGCGTTCCTCGAGCGAGAGAGACATAGCCGAGGTGGAGTGCTCGCCAAAGAGCGAGTGATCCTGGCCCGGGACACATCGTAGGGATGCCCTGAGTGCCGGGGAGAGTGAGGAGCGTGCAAGCACCGCGTCTCTAGCCACTAGCAGACAATTAAAATGGCTTGTTGCTGCGCTGTCCGCCGCAGCCGCCAAGTGATGCGATATCCTGTTAACTAGGTGTCGCATAAGGGGTCGCTGAATAAGCGAGGTTCGTCCTGGTGTGGTTCGGAGTTTGTATCCGAAGGCACTGGGACGGCGCCGTCATCCCCAGGCCAGAGTACCTCCGCCCTCTGCAAGAGCATGCTAAGGTAGGCATGCCCTGCAGTGGTGTGTAAGATGCCCATCCGGGCTACTCGGTCCCAGTCCTTTAGCGCTTAAAGGGGATGGTGGCCGAAGTAGGGGGGGCCCGGTTGGGTATCAGGCGACAATCTGATTGGGAGATGGCCCACTCCCTGGTAACCGGATTGTCGCAAAGAGGGAGGCAACTGGGTGCTTCCTGTGGGTCCCAAGTAGGGCGCCGAAGGGGGCCGCATTGGGTGCCGGGGGCAGGTCTTGACCCGGCGTGGGGACGGCGTCTGCACCCCTGGCGCGTTTTGCCGGACTCTCCCACAGCGAAGTGAGTGACTGAGGTGCGACAATTCTGAGTCTGGAGTATTGGGCTGGGGGCAGCCCAACGATCTCAGGGAAGGCCAAGATCGGCAGAGGGAGGGGCGTCCCTCGACACGAAGTCCGGTCGAAACTGTTCAATGGTGTGGATGTCATAAAGGGATGAGAGAAAGTCCTCATCGTAGTCGTCCTCAGGCTGTGGGGAGTCAAGTTCCTGGGAAGGGAGGGTCTTCCTCAGGGGGCAACTGCGTGGGTGCGCGAGGGTCCCGCCCTGGTAGGGGTGGTGGCGGGGGGGAGGGGGGATGGCGGGACCCTCGTGGCTCTATGCTCGGCAGACGGGCTGGGGTGGGAGAGCCCGGACTGCCGATCGGACAGCGCCCGAGGTGGGAGACCCAGGTCGACCCAAGTCTGCGAGGTTGGGTGCCACAATCGACCAAATTGTTGTTCAGGTTGGGTGTGTGTATTGAGCCACTGGTCCCTCTCGGGGGCATAGAGCCACTGGTCCCCGGGGAGATAAGCAGGCTGTGCGGCCCAGAGTACTGTGCAGGGACTCGCCGGGGACCGGGGTAACCTTGGGCAGCAGGGGGGGAATAGTAATCGACCCTGGTATGTGGTTTCCCCCCGGGAGCGTGCCGGGTCCCAGTGGAATGGGACAGGTTACCCGTGGTCCCGCTGGTAGATCCTCCCCCCGGAGGAACGGGACCGAGGACGTTGCCCAAATGGGGGCGAGTAGGTCGGACCCCGAACGTCCTGAACCCCTAGGGGAACCTGCGACGGGCGAGCGGGGTTGGTCGGCCGTCTTGTGTATGTTCACAACCGGTGGATGCACTCGGTGTTCCCATACGCCCAGAGTTATGGACATGTGCATGGTCGTGCCAAGACGTGGCCATAAAACTGCGTCCGGAGATAACTGGACGCTCCTCGTGCAGGGTGTTGGCTGCACCTGTGCACGGTGGGGGAGAGCGTCGTGAGACGGCGAGTCCGGATGGGGGGGGGGAAGAAGTGGACCCGCGCGTCCCATAAGTGCGAGTGACGGGTGGGGGTTCCAGCCCAAGGCCGTCACCCGTGCCTGTCCGCGGCCCGGCAAAGGTCCCGGGGGCGGGGGTCGCGTGACTCGGCATAGTAAGTGGATGTCTGACTATGCGCAGGAAAGCTAGAAGGCAGGGTGGCTGGGGGAGAAGCGGAATCCCGCTCGGATTTCTTGGCTAGACGGGGTCCCTTAAGGGGGGCCTTGCCCTTAGATTTCCTGGGCAGGTTGAACGAAAGGCACTTAGAAATCGCAGCCGGTTGCCTTCTAGCTTTCGAACGCAACGGTCGTGCGTCCGTCGGTCGGGTAGAGGAGGGAGACTCCCGCGTCCCCTCCGCGGGAGGGACGTCTCCGTCTACCGCGGCCGGCCGTTCTCCCAAGGAGAGGACGGTTCGCTCGGGGTTGGAACCAACTCGTGGGTCCTCCGGGAATGTGAGCGAACTCTGAACGTCAGAGTTATTGCTCGACCCAGCCGAGTCCTTCACCATATTGGGCGATGGCGCCGAGCGAAACCGGAGCACACGATCGTAAACGGGAGACACGACGGTCGATCGAGGAGGATAACCAAGTCGACCGATCGATCGTGCGCACACAATAAAATAAAAATGTAAACAACGCACACAATGGAGTATACAGGTAAACAAGTCCGTACAGGGACACAAAGCGCAGCAGAAATGAGCGAAACAGTGCGTGAGAAGCGACCGTGGCGTGGGCCCAAAGTGCTGAGTAACGCCACGTGTAAATACAATGACGCCGGTCGATCGCGATCGTTAAGGACACGAAGGCGAGCGAGAATGTGACAACTGAAAGAAAGGGGTGCAAACCAATTGAGGAAGCAAATTCAGGGCGAAAAACCACGTAAAATACCGAGGGTTAGAAGTTGGTGCACAAGAGAGGGAGACCGGCGCAAAACAAGATGGCGACGAGACCGGCTCACGATCGTCGCGCGGGAGGTTGTGAAAACCGGAGCACACGATCGTAACACGACGGTCGATCGAGGAGGGTATACAGGTCGATCGACCGTGCGCACACAAAAGCAATATAACACAATGGAAATATAAAAGTAAACAAGCTCGCACAGTGACAGAAACGCAGTAGCGATGAACGAAACCGTGCGTGGGCAACGACAGTGGCGTGAACCAAAAGTGCTGAGTAACGCCACGTGTAACAGCAATGCCGAAGGGGCGATGCGATCGCCATGCACACGACGCCGATCGAAAAATGTGGCAATGAATGGTAGGGGTGTAAACAAATGTAGGAAGCAATTTCCGAACGACAAAACCACGTGTAATTGCGTGGGCTAGTTACCAATACTCATGAATACATAGATGTTCCGCCTGACGCGATCTCTGAGTTCTTGAAAGAGATTAACATTTTTCATCGGATCTGAGACTTTACAGTGGAGAGATTTTTAACAAACTTTCGGATGGGTTTTTGGATGTGTTTTAAAGAATTGTGTGAATGAATGACTTGTGAGTTGATTTTAACGTGGTGACAGCCCTGATGTGGCCCTTTGCGGTCGGCTGGGCTACAAGCAACATTATCTTATCTTATCATGAACACATTAAGGAGATGCTTACTCCTGAGATGAAACATGGGACCTCACCTCCCTTTCAAAATACAAATGAGTCCAGTAAGAGACCTGTACGCAACCTGCACAACACTGTTTCCTACACCCAAGTTTCAGAAAACAGTGGGAATTCTTTTAAATCTGGGCAGGTCTGAAGAGTTTACAGTCTGTCTGTGTGTTCCATTCCATTCCTCTTCCCATGTCTTATGACTTTTTCAGTTTGAAGTTGACGTCTTACAGCAAAGGTGCCGTGCCAAGAGTGCCCACAACTGAAATCTAAGTATAATCAGCGTTCAACAAGCAACAAAACTGATCATCAGCAAAGAACGGAAGCACCATGGAAAAACTCCATTTCATGCAAAAATGTATAATTCTGTGCCAGCAGAATACTCTCCCTCAATGCGTTTTTGAACTATGGCTACCTTCTCATTGTTGCCCAAAGTTGCAATGAAAATGCTGCATTGGAATGGCAAAGACTGAGACCTAAACAGAAAGGCTTCAGCGCTGATACAGCGGCATAGTTCAGCACACGCAGACTAAAGCCTGCAGACAATGCCTACGCATTACCCCCAACCATTACAGCCCAGCCCACCACACAAAATCCACGACTCGCCTACGCATTACCCCCAACCATTACAGCCCAGCCAACCACAAAAATCCACGACTCGACTACACATTACTCCAACCATTACAGCCCAGCCAACCACAAAAATCCACGACTCGCCCTACACATTACCTCCAACCATTACAACCAGCCAACCACAAACATCCACGACTCGCCTACACATTACCTCCAACCATTACAGCCCAGCCAACCCCAAAAATCCTTTCAAAGCCTGCCAAACTTGTGCACATCAAAACAGTGACATCACAAAACGAGTCAGACTGCTAAAACAAACTCCACATCGTAACAAAGAAACAGACAGCAGTTATGACATGGGAGGTAACCTACTGACAATGACGGCGCACAGAATTAGGCCATGCTGAGGTGCCAGGTATCCCCCTTGATTTCTTGCCCCGAGATTAAATAAAAAAAAAAAAAAGGCATCAAACATCAAATGAAAAACACATTTCATTACCACTAAAAATAGCTGAAAAAGCTGAACAGGCAAACAGACTGATAGTGTCCACTCTGAACAGTGAGTGTATGCAATTTTCACTATCTAATTGTCAAACAAAAAAACAAAAAAAAAAAAGGTAAAACCCCCTGGCCTGTAATAAACTGCTATGACTGAAAAAATATTCATGGGAGTTATTTATCAACAAAAAAAGAAGAAGAAAAAACCTGGCCTGCCATAAACTGCTATGACTGAAAAAAAAAATTTCAACAGAGAGTTTCCAGAACACAAGAGAGCGAGATAATGTTGCTTATAGCCCAGCCCACCACAAAGGTCCATATCAAGGCTGTCACCACATTGAAATAAACTTTTCAGTCATATTGGGGGAAAAAAAAAAAGAAAAACAAAACCACACAGAAAATTTTTAAATCTTTCTTCCATAAAATCTTAGATCAGATGGAAAGTGTTGATCTTTTTCAGAAAGCAAAAAAATCACTTTGAGTGGAACATCTCTGAACAAGCTGTCATGGAATCAATAGTCCACAAAGACAGAAAAACAGTAGACACCAGTAAAGACAGACCCAAAAAAATAACTGAAAAGAGAAACTACTAACACAGAACTTCCAGAAGGTGGGGGAGCTGTTTGTATCAAAACAACCTCTAACATCCCAAGGGGGACACAAACTGGCTCTGTCTGTAGCTGTTTCACTTGTTACGCATATATTCAATGGAAAACGGTCTACAGCATTTTTTTTCTCCACCTACTGATATGCGCTTAAACAGGTCTATGTGTCTAAATCTAGCTATAGGGTGCAAGAATAACAGACCTGAGACAGAAAAAGCACATGCTCACTGTTTATCCTCCTCAGCTGGTGTATCCTGTGGAAAAGTTGACCAGCAATAGAAAACTTACACGCATGTGACTGGTATCAAAGAACTTGACACGGGCCGGCCGACACTGTTGTGTGATTGGCTTCTGTTCTTCTCTGGCCGCAAGTAGCTTGCAATACCTAGATGGCAACAGAGACTGCAGTACTTGAAACAACGACAGTGCAAAGGTGACATCTCTCTTTCAAATTAAGGTTAAACAATCAGCACATAAAGTAGATCAAACACACACACACACACACACACACACACACACACACACACACACACACACACACACACACTCATTCAAGTTGAATCCTACAGCACTTCAGTACTTCTTTAAACATTTTTTGTGCATATTAATAACACATAAAACTGGCCAATTCAGAACAAACCTCGTTCTTTCATAGATGCTCACAGCAAATCCCACATCATCCTCCCTCTCTCATAGCCAGACATCCACACCATCCCCCTCCATCTTCTCCCCGGGTAATGTTGCTTATAGCCCAGCCGACTGCCAAGGGCCGTATCAGGGCTGTCACCACCTTAAAATCAACTCACAAGTCATAAAACAAACAAACAAACAAAAAAAAAAAAAAAAAAAACATCTTTCACACATCTCTTTAAAATACACCTTCTACAAACATTCCAGAAACTTTGTTGAAAATCTTTCTTCCATAAAATCTTAGCTCAGATAAAAAGTGTTATTCTTTCATCTTCTCCCCAAACAAGCACCCTCATCCCTCGCTATCCTCTGCTAATAACCCTTTTCCACTATAAGAGCAAGATTACTCAGAGCCAAGACAAAATCTATTAAAAAGACCCGAAAAAAGACTGGTGGTCAGTCCACTGCTACAACCATGAACCATAACCCAACCTCCCTGCACCCCCCACCCCCCACCCTTTACCCTTTCAGCCTCACCCATCCCTTCCCCCTTGCTGCTCCCACTTCCTCCACCACCACCACAACCCTTTCCCTCTTCAACCCCCCCCCACAACCTCCAAACTCTCACTCCTGTACCCAAAGCCCCAGTCGTGGCGCAGCCCCAGGCGTAGACGCGGTCTGTCCGTCGAGGATGCTGGCCGACGTACTCCACCACCGTGTCCTTCAGGTCCTCTTGCCTGAGGACCTTTCTCTTCCAGTTTCTGGAGCCCCGCACCCCCACCCACAGGACTGAAGCAGTCCGGTGCAGAAGGTGACACTGTCCACACACACTGTGTCGAAGGGCTGACGAGAGGAGATTTTGCTGTACTCCAGCCATCACCTAAAAAAAAAAAATAAAAAAAAACAAAAAACCTATTACTATAACAGTGTGTGTGTGTGTGTGTGTGTGTGTGTGTGTGTGTGCGCGCGCGCCATATTAAACCCAACATTCTGAATAAATGTTCACCAAGAAGCTTCTTCAATCTCAACACATCTTACTTATTGCCAGACCAGTTCAGTTCAGCTCATCACATCATGTTTCTCACAGCCCAGCCAGCCATGAAGGGCTATGCCAGGGCTGTCATCTCACCCAAGTCCATTCCATACACAACATGTTCAACAACAACAAAAAAAGAGAGAAAGCCTAGCTGACTGCAGCAGGTCATACCAGGGCTGGCTCACCATTAAATTCGATTTCACACTAATTCATTTCTACTGGAAAAAACAAACAAAAATCGATTCAGCTGATGTTTTTGAAAGCTCAGCCGATTGCAAAGGGCCATATCAGGTCTGTTGCCTTGTCACAGTTGCTTTATACACAGATCTTTAAAGGTTAAAAATCCACATACACATTTTTAAAAGAAAAATTCTGAAACCATGGAAAAATGGCTTTAAAATCATTCTTCCATGAAGTCTTAGGTAAGATGCGATAATGTTGCAGATAGCAAAGGGCCCATTTCAGGACTGTCACTGTGTTGAAGTCAACTCCCAAGTCATATCAGAAAAAAAGCAACAACATCAACAACAACGTAAAAAAAAAAAAAAAAAAAAAAAAAAAAAAAAAAAAAGAAAAAAAATCAAAATACACTTTCTCTAAAACACACCGTCAGTTTCATTTACAAATGTTTAGTCTAAAAAAATCTCAGATCAGATGAAAAATGTTGATGCCCCTAAGAAATTCAAAGATCACATCATGTGGGACATCTCTGAACAAGGTTTTCATAGAGCCTGCTGTAAAATGTTTATGTCTCACATCACGTAACCCCAACATTCCTGTGAGTTGTACATGACAGAATAAGTTAAGAAAAGATAATGTTGCTTACAGCCCAGCTGACCACAAAGGGCCATATCAGGGCTGTCACTGCGTTGAAGTCAACTCTGAAGTCATTAAAAAAGAAAATAAAATCCACACAACTCATGAAAACACATCTAAAAACTCACCGGAATTTCATTAAAAATATTTCTTCCATAAAATCTAAGATCTGATGAAAAATGTTAATGAACTTGATCTCGTTGGCTCTTTCAGACATTCATAGATCACGTCAGGTGGGACATCTCTGAACAAAGTTTTCATGGAATCTGCTGTCAAGTGTTTGTGTCTAACACTATGCAAGTCCCAACATTCTAAAAAAGAACATGTTTCATAACATGGAATGTACCATGGAGCTTCTTCACCTTTTAAAAGAGAAGAATGGGTGTAAAAGGAGTGGCCTGTGTGCACACGCACAAGACTTTTTTTTTTTTTTTTTTTTGACACCCCTAACATGGCTAAAACTCTTATGGTTTGTATGGATTTGGAACGGTTTGTTATCCATCTGTGAGTTCCATTCATTGACATAAGCCTGGGCTTTGGGTTTCAGATTGGTTTGAGGGATAGATAATGTACTGAACTATTTCTTAATGGCACTTTTGACAACCAACTCACTGCCTCAAATGCCCATGCAACTGGGAACTCACAAAAAAAAAAACTATGCTGTGTTCATCAGATTTCAGAAAAGTATACTGTAAAAAAACAATTTCAACAGTTGAGGAGGCTCTGAGGCTCTGATTATAGACAAACCGTTGCCAACCAGTTGGACTCCACCATTGGTAAGGTAAGGTAATGTTGCTTTCTGGGAGATGTTTCAAACCCTGATAATGAATATCATCCAGACCATGGGCAGAATCGTTGCAGGTCTCCAGAGCAGATATCCAAAACTTTGTTAAAAAATCTTTCCACTGTAAAATCTCAGATCCGATGAAAAATGTTAACCTCTTTCAAGAACTCAAAGATCGCGTCAGGCGGAACATCTCTGAACAAGGTTTTCATGGACTCTGCTGTAAAATGTTTGTGTCTCACATCGTGCAAATCCCAACACTCTAAAAGAATATGTTTCATTGTGAGGGGCACATGACACGGAATGCACCAAGGAGCTTCTTCACTCTTTAAAAGGTAGGAATGGGTAAAATACGAATGGCCGGTGTGCAGCCGGCACAGAACTGTCTCTTCTTTACGACCACCAGACGAAGACGGAGGACTCCTTTAGGTTTGGACGGATCTGAAAGAGTTGTTATCCGTCTGTGTATTCCAATCCTCCTGCCAGAGGTCTTTTACATAATCGTTAATTTTGGGTTTCAGATCCGAGCAGGGGATAGGTGTGTTTGACAGTTTCTCTCTTGTGGCATTCTTGGCCAAACGATCCACCATTTCGTTCCCTCCGATGCCAACATGACCGGGAACCCAAGCCAGAAGAATGTGTAACCCTCCGCTGTCAACTGGTAAAAAGGTCAAAAAAGTGTAAAAGTTCGGGGTGCTGAAGGTTGCGGCCAGATATAGCCTCCAAAGCCGACAGCGAGTCCGACAAAACCAGAAAGTCCCTCTTTGGAGACTGGGAGATTATCTTAGTGCCAGAACCAGAGCTGTAAGTTCAGCAGAGTAGGCAGAAGCGTCTGAAGGAATATGTTCTAACAGTATTTGAGAAGGAGCACCAGGGCAGTAGGCTGCACAGGCCACTCCATCTTCAGACTTGGAACCGTCAGTGAAAATTTTCTGATAGGATGGGAGTTTTGAACTCAGCTCAGCATACAACGCCTTGTATGCCAGAGAGCTGGTGGACTCTTTGCGAAAAGCTGCAAGATCAAAACGAATGTCTGGTGTGAAAAAGGTCCACGGAGGCTCATCTGGAAACTTGAAAAAAAATCAGACACAACTCCTAGGTCTAGACCTGCATTCCGTGCGTGAGGCTGCATACGAAGGCCAAACGACGGAATACAGGTAGGGTTGTTTTCGAATTTGTTTTGGAACTGAGGGTCAAAGACACAGTCATAGGCAGGGTTTTCTGGTTCAGAGAACAGTCTGATATAGTAGTTCAAAGATAGTTTCAACCTGCGGTTGGACAGTGAGGGTTCACCTGCCTCTGCGTACAGGCTGTACACAGGGGTGGTGCGGAATGCTCCAAGACATAGACGAAGCCCTTGATGGTGGATAGGGTCTAAGAGTTTGAGGTAAGACGGTCTTGCAGAGCCATACACAGCACAACCATAGTCCAGTTTGGAACGGACCAGGGCTCTGTAGAGGTGCAGCAAAGTTTTCTTATCAGCGCCCCAGTCAGTGTGTGCTACGACCCGCAGAATATTCAGAGCTTTCTGGCAAGAAGTTTTGAGGTTTTTAATATGGCTGAGAAAGTTCAGTTTTTGATCAAAAATAACCCCCAGAAATTTCGCTTCTTCCTTAACAGCTGGAATGGTGGTCTTATCCAGAAGAATTTCAGGATCAGCAAAAAATTGACGAAAATTGTGAAAATGGATTGACTGGGTTTTTGTACGTGAAAAGGTAAACCCGTTGTCCTCGGCCCACTGTTGAATCCTGTTGACACAAAGTTGGAGTCGCCGCTGTACGCTGGCGTAAGAGCTCCAACTGCGTACAGCGCGAAGTCGTCAACGAACAAAGAAGACTCAGAGCCCTGGCTTACCGATTTCACAATGTCATTGATCTTAATGCTGAAAAGGGCAGGAGAAAGGATGCTCCCTGAGGCACACCCAACTCTGCCCATGGATGTCCGAGAGTGTGGTGCCAACACGCACTGGAACTGTCGATCAGCCAGAAAGTTTTCGATAAACATAGGCAGATAGCCACGAAAACCAAGTTTATGCAAATCCATGAGGATCCCTGATTTCCACGTGGTGTCATATGCTTTTTCTAGGTCGAAAAAGATAGCGACCACATGCTGCTTGTTGACAAAGGCGTTGCGCGAATGGTGGTTTCTAGACGGATTAAATGGTCAACTGTCGAGTGGTACTTGCGGAACCCGCACTGTTCACTGGCCAAAAGGCCGTCGGTTTCCAGCTTCCACATCAGACGGGAGTTGACCATCTTTTCCATCAGCTTACACAGGCAGCTGGTCAGAGCTATTGGGCGATAGTTTGATGGGTTGGTAGGGTCCTTTCCAGGTTTGGGGATTGGAATGATCAGGGCTTTCCGCCAGGAGGGCGGGAAGCACCCTGTGGTCCAGATATGGTTATAGACTTTGAGAAGGGTCTGGAGACAGCTTTCTGGAAGGTGTTTCAAAACCTGATAATGAATGTCATCCAGACCAGGGGCAGAGTCATTGCAGGTTTGCAAAGCTGATTTTAGTTCGCTAATCGAGAAAGGCAGATTGTAAGCTTCAGAGTTGTCTGATGTGAAATTGTATGAAGATTTCTCTCTATTTGCTTGTTTCTTAAAAAGGCTGCAGATTTATTTTAAAGATGAGGAGTTCTGCTGGATGGTGGAGGCCAACAGATTGGCAACAGCTTGTTTGTCAGTGATCAAAGCATCGGCAAGTTTCAGGTGATGAATGGAGGGGTTGGTGTTCTTCCCTTTGATTTTTCTGATGATGTTCCAAACTTTTTTCTTTGAAGTTTTAGATGTCAGTGCGGAGCAGAAGTTTCTCCAAGACCGACGTTTACTGATTTTGAAAGTATGTCTCGATTTAGCACGGAGTTTCTGATGGGCTCGGGCGTTAGGACCAGAGGGTCGTTGGTATACCAGACGCTGAGCCCGTTTACGTACTTTTGAGATTTGTTGGCAGTCAAAATTAAACCAGGGTGTCTTTGGCATTTGGGGTTTGTTTGAGGAAATTGGAATGGAGGCCTTGGCGCATTTTTTATGGATATTGGAAACCGTTTCTGCGGGATCCGGACTTTGTAGAACTTCCTCTGTGAGTTCCCCACGGGACAGTTCCTGCAAAAAGATCCCAGTTCGCCTTGTTGAAATTTAGATGTTCTGGAACAGTGCGGCTTTCAGTTATTTGGATTTTAGAACAATTGGAAAATGGTCACTCCCATGCAGATCGTCAAGTGCCGACCACTCGTAGTCCAGGACCAGCGAGGGGTCGCACACTGACAGATCCAAAAACATGAGAGAGCACCCTGTAGCAGAGTGGAGGAAGGTTGGAGATCCATCATTAAGACAACACAGGTCAAGCTCTGAGAAGACGTTTTCCAGAAGGAGACCTCTAGACGAAGTATCAACGCTACCCCAAAGAGGATTGTGCCATTGAAATCGCCAACAGCAAAAAAGGTCGTGGAAGCTCCTCAATCAGGACCAGTTCTTGTCGACTGATGGATACAGAAGGAGGCAGGCAGATATAGACAAAATAGTGACCGTTTTATGCAGAGAGACTCTGGCAGCTAAAGCTTGGAGGGAGAACTGAGGTAGACAGGGCTAAACAGAAGAGATTTGTGGATAAGCAACGACACACCACCCGTCACTCCAACTGCAGAAGGCTGTGCTGGTTTAGAAAGAACATTGAACCTGATAAAGAGAAAGATTTGTCAGAGCGTATCAGAGTCTCTTGAAGAGCTAAGACAGCAGGTTTTATATGTTGACAGAGGAGCTGCAGCTCTTCAAAATTAGAGTTCAAACCTCGAATGTTCCAGTGAGATATTGAATCCATGAGGATGGAGAGATGGCAACAGACTTCTCAGTCCATTACTGTCTCATCATCATCCGACTGCAAAGGAGAATATGGATTGCGTGTTTCCAAACTTGAATGTCTTTTCTCTGGACTTTTTTTTTTTTCTTGGAAGCTCCGGAGGCAGATGATGGGCAATCCACCTCAATGACCTCTACAACCAGAGGGCTTCCCTGGGATCGTGCCTTGATGAGGCACCGCTTGGGGGCCGCGAGTGCCCTTGGGAGGAACAGGGGTTTTTTTGGGGGGAAGGGGAGCTGTCGAAGCAGAGAGTCTCCCAACCTGTGTCTGCTGGGCAGAATGGGAGGCAGGTTTTTACGCCACCACCATGGGAGTTTATCACAGGGGTAGCGGATTTCTTGCCTCCGCTGGGGGCAGATGGTTTCGATTGCAGAGTCTTGGAAAAAACTAAAGGTGTCTGTCTGACAGGAGACAGATACTGTAGAAACTTGTGTTTCACAACCTGAGAATAGGACTTGTTCGGATGCTGCGAACTGCCCAGAACCAACCTTTTTGCCTCGTGGAATGGAATCTTTCTTTCCGTCTTCACCCTTTGGATACTACTTTCCTGGCGCCAAACCGGACACTCTCGAGAGGAGGATGGGTGGCCGCCTCCGCAGTTTGCACAACGCGCCGGATGAACGCACGGCATCTCGTGGCTCGGTTGGCAGCAGACGCCACAAATCTCCTCCCCCAGAGCATCGATCCCGCACATGGCCAAACTTCTGGCACCGGAAACAACGCATCGGGGATGGAACATACAGGCTAACCTTGACGTTCAAATAGCCCACCTTGATAGACTGTGGCAGCGAAGGGGTGCAGAAGGTCAGAAAGAGGGTATTTGTTGGCACTCTTTCAGAACCCTTGCGAATTGTGACTCTTCGCACATCCATGACTCCCTGGGATTTCAGTTCGAACCTTATCTCATCCTCGATACTCCTTTCAAGTCTGGGCAGCGAATGACCCTTTGAAGAATTTAGGTTCTTGTGAGGCGACACTTTGATTTGTCGGTCAACAAGAGTTGTAGATTTCAGGAGCCGATCTGACTGACATTTTGTACCACATTCCACCAGAAATGACCCATTTCTCAGACGTTTGATTGATTTTAGGTTTCCTGACAGACAACTAAACCTTTCTGGATTGCAAAGGGGCTGAGTGCAGACAAAGGTTTGTCTTCATCAGCGCCCTCCACCACCAACCACGAAGGCCAAGATCCAGATTCTGTTCGGATTTCTGAGTCCGAGTCAGAATCATGATCACCATCAGATCTCACTTTGTCTCTCTTTTCTCCTTTTGGAAGGGAGTTTAGATATTGAAGCCATGGTATATGATTTAGGAATTCGTCCCTCCCCTACCCACCCACCATCGAGTCCAACTTAGGGGCCAGGGCCAAGAAACTCTCGTCTTGGACCCCTTCCAGGTTTCAGGAGGGATATACAACAAAGCAGCACCAACTTACCCTATCCCCCCCGATTATGCCCAGCTCCCGGGAACAGAGAACTGAGCACTGCAGGGGTTATCTTGGCCAGCTGGGGGGCTGCCCGTTTTGACCTAACCCCATGCAGGGGAAGCGGTTGACACACAGAGGCCCATGTGTGCCTCCTGTCTAGGAGAGGTCCGAGCCAAAGTAATGTGTTGAGGGCGCTGGCCCTCTCAATCACCAGGATCTCATCCCCTCCGTCACAGGTCGCACCGCACGGCAAACGCAGCGGATCTTAAGAAGACCACAGAGAGAAAAGGGAGTGTGGGAAAGAAGACTTGACGGGGAGACGAAGATAGAAAAGAGCCAAATAAGAAAGGCAGAAAACAAGAAAAGGAGGAGAAAGGCGGGTTACTATTAGTCAGGATCCTCACCCTTAGCCTGTCTGACATGGGAAGCCCTACCAGGGACATCAACTCCTTACCACGTTGCGCTTAGGCCAGACAGCATCTTCGACTTTTCAGGCCTAGAAGCATTTGAAAAAACTAGCCTATCTTCAAGTATTGATGCCCCCGCCAGCAAAGCCTAAGGGATCACAGGACCACGCAAGCCCTCCGACCACGGCAAGGTTGCAAACCAAGTTTCTCCAAGACTGGCGTTTACTGATTTTGAAAGCGTGTCTCGATTTGGCACGGAGTTTCTGATGGGCTTGAGCATTGGGACCTGAAGGTCTTCGGTATACCCGACGCTGAGCCCGTTTGCATACTTTTGAGATGTGTTGGCAGTTAGAATTAAACCAGGGTGTTTTGGGCAGTTGGAGTTTGTAGGAAGACATTGGAATAGCACACTTTATCACAGTATTGGTTAGAGATTCTGCAGGGTCTGGACTGTGAAGAATGACCGCTTCCTGGAGCTCCTTTGAAATATTTGCCACAAAACAGTTCCAGTTGGCCTTCTCATAATTAAGGTGTTGTGAAACAGAAGTGTATTCAGTTTTTTTTTTGTTTTTTTTTGCTGTCCCAACCTCTGCGCCACCTCAGAGGCAGTGCACCCACGCCGCTCATTCTGACACCCCGTCCACAGCCACAGCCCGGTCGGCCCCGCCACAGCCGCGGCACGGCTATCCACAGGGAGCAGTCAATGTCAAGTTGTCAAGAGGCAACCCACCGGAGGAGACACTGCACTGCTGCCGAGTCACTTAATTCAGTTAATGTGGGTTTTAATAGAACATGAAAATGGTCACTTCATGCGGGTAAACCGCATCCCTGGGAATTCAAACTGTGGCCCGAGCAGGTATCTCCGGCATTCTGTGTGACTTTGAAATCTATCAAGGATCAGTGGATGGACAGAGAAGAAAAAGCTGGAGGTCTTCTAGTCATGAAGATGACAAAAGGTCTTGAGAGGGATTTGAATCAGTCTTTGGCCACAATTTTTTTCTTAAACTTGCCTCTCATTCAGGCCTTGAAAGCCAAGTCCATTTACTTTCTCAGGACCTTTCGAGCAAACAGGTTCAAAGGCCTGAGCCTGAAGTCACTCAGAGAAGGAGCTGAAGCAGGAAGGTCAAGGAGCCTGCAATGTCAAGGTGGAACTGATGTCCAATGTCGTAGCAGCGCATTGGTTCGACAAGAAGACCATGGACACTATCTCCACCTGTGTAGGTGTGGAACAAGGTGAAGCATCACGACAGAACAAGAAACAGAAGCAGAGAATCAACATTCCCCCAACCTGCCATCATCAAGGAGTACAACAAATTCAGGGGAGGAGTTGACTTGCTTGACAGCCTCACCAGCCTCTACAAGTATCCACTTGAATCAAGACTGTACATGTACATTTACCACACCATTGCAGTTGCTGTTGTCAGCAGTTGGCGGTGGTACATGAGACACTGTGCACTGCTGAACCTGAAGCCAACCAAGCTGAGCATCTTCCAGAGCCAGATTGCAGATGTGCTGGTGTGGGTAAAAAGAGCAGTTGGTCGTCCAAGCAGCTGCATGACATCACCACCTTCAGCCAAGATTGTCAGGCAGTCCGTTCCTGCCCCTGATGTCTGTCTGGATGGTGTTGCCCACCTGCCCCAGTGGAACAACGGCAGGACATCATGCAAAAACAGGAACTGCCAGAGCCTGTCGTACATCTTCTGTCCAAATTGCAAAGTGAACCTCTGCTTTAACAAGGACAGGAACTGCTTTGCAGAGTTACGCTCACTGAAATGACCTTGAAATCCACACAAAAAACCCCACTGAAATAGTAGTGAACTGCTAGGATTAGCAATCTGAAAATTCAGCTGAATAAATTCTTAATAAACTACTATTCCTGAGGCAATTTATCATATAAAAATTCAGCTGAATAAATTCTTAATAAACTACTATTCCTGAGGCAATTTATCATATAACGATAAAATCAGTCTTTGTTTCCACTAATGCCTATCTTATTGTATATGATCAATTTTCTAATTATGTCAATTCTTCAATTTGATTTTTTTTAATTAAAAAAAACCCCAAACAAACAAACAAACAAAACCACCCTCAATGTGTTTCTTTACTCTACCTAATGACATGTGGGTTTTGGGGTTTTTTTTTCGCAAAAAATGATTTTCTTTAGGCTGGAAGTACTTTCAAGCTCCAGAACGTTAAGGCCATGCAGTGTGCAAAGCAAGCGATGAAAGTGGTTGTTAATGGTAAGCCTGATAAAACATACACACAGACCATCGACATAGAGAACCAGCTACAGAACATTCTGAGGGCAACACAAACAGAAAACATCCAACCTCACTGCCTTAACTTCAGTCATGTCAACTTTGTTGAGAGTGCTTTTTCCTCTGTCAGTGGTCAATTGTTAAGTACTCCCATGACCACTCTGAATCTTCATAGTGGGTGGTGAGGAGTTTATGTCTGATATCTAAGTCCTGAAAGGTACCTCATCAAGGCAGATCATGTCTTCATCTTCTTTCATGAAAATATTTTTGTTTTTAAAACATGTACAATCAGACCTCGAGTCTAGGTGTATAGATTCATTTCAGTCCATTACATGCTGCAGGAGAGTCTGTGTCCATTTCTGCATACCAGGTGGCATGGTAGACATTTCCTTGCTTCACGCTTCCTTTGTAAAGTATTCCAAGCTCAACAGAGCGAGCGGCTGCCTAAGCAGGCCTCTAATTTTCCATTTTTGTTCTCACACCAACATAAATGGATGTGCTCAACACACAGCTGGAGTACCCTACATACATCTGCATTACCCTCCAGGTTGAGGCAAAACCGTAGTGTCACTGCTACTAAGTCTTAAGACATGCAGTGGGCAAGGCAGGAGATAGTAAGGTAAGGTAATGTTGCTTATAGCCCAGCCGACCACAAGGGCTATATCAGGGCTGTCACCATGTTGAAATCAGCTCACAACTCATTCATTCACGAAACCCTTTAAAATACATCTTCTGAAAAAACACCCGAAATTTGTGAAAATCTTTCCACTGTAAAATCTCACAGCTGGAGTTACCTTACAAATGTCTGCATTATCCTCCAGGCTGTGTGAAAACCGCAGATTCTCTGCTACTTAAGGCCATGCACTGGGCGAGACAAGGGGAAAAGAGTAATTGTTATTGGTGAGCCTGAGTACTCATACACAGACCATCTTGATACACAACCAGCTGCAGAACAGTCCAAGGGCAGTAGAAGTGGGAACATCAACTTCATTAGTGTAACTTAAATCACATCAACTTTCTTGATTTTGTTTTTTTGGTTATGTGTGCCACTGACCACATGCTCAACACACACACCTGAGTTACCCTACATACATCCACATTACCCTCCAGGCTGTGGGGAAACCATAGTAATGGTACTGAAGGCCATGCAGTGGGCAAGGCAGTGGAGGGGATAAGAGTTATTGCTACTGGTAAGCCTAAGTACTTGTCACGAACAGTGACCGCCAGTCAGGGTGATTAAGCACTCGTTGGGGGCTGGGCTGCTTATTCCTTGTACTCAGTTGTAGAACAAACGGGGCTTGCCTGGACATAGGTTGAAGGCCAGCCTTTGAGTTGGGGATCACAGAGGAGGCTGACCCTCCGATGGGCTGGCGTGTTCGTGTTGGCCGGTTGGAGAGATCGTGTCAGCCCGACTGTCAAAGGGGCAGGCAATCCTAGACACCCTTTGACTCTCCCTGGTCCGTGGGTTAGAGTTATCTCCCCTGTCCCGTATTTCCGCCTTTCTCATCCCGTGGGTCTTGGTGCCGTAGTCAAGACACAGTGGGGATCCTGGGTTGGGGGGTTTGGAGTAGGAGCCTGGAACGGTCATTGACTGTCCCTGATTAAGACTAGGGTAGAACTTCTCCCTTTATCCTCCCCAGTTAATCCCATGTGGTCGGATGCCAGTGCCTTCGTTAAAATCTGACGGGGTGTGATTAGCCTGGTGGCTTCACTTAGAGAGCTTCATATGAGATACGTGTGCCTGTGTATGAGTAGGGGGCGCTGGCTGGATGTTGGTTGGTTGAGACAGGGTATTGGACAGAGATGTGTTGGCCAATGAAGTTACTATGTGTGAAGCTGAGGGGGTGTGTGTCCCCCAAGTGTGTGTGACATATGACATGTTTTAAGTTAGCGAGACTAGAACACAACTGGGCTCTCGTTCACTGCTCCCAAGCAACGTACAACACCAAGAGAGGCCTGAGACTCAGGGGAAGTGTGAAACACTGTGGACTCACGAGGAGACCACGAGAGTGAGACCCATAGTGCAGGATCGCAGCACCTCTCTGAGACAGAGAAGAGGGGTGTCTGTGACTATGACGAGATCCGACGGGGGAAAGGCCAACCCCCAAATCTTGTGAAGGTTTGGGTCTGCCCTACTTGTAGTGTTTGTCTGGGACATGCGACCAGTAGGGATTTTGGAGACTGTCACCAAGCGTTCCTAGATTCCCATCGTCCGTGTGACTTCCGTGAATCTCCGGTGAGGAACTTTGGGTGTCAGGTGTGAGAGAGGTGTCGGCGGCAGTGCCCTGAGATTCCTGTGTGTGACACACCTTCAGTCAGGTGTGACCCACGGTGAAGTGTCGGTGTGTCAGCAGTACATAGGAGACCCCACACAGGACGTTCCAGTGGGCGGAGTGACCAGGGACTTGGGCAAAGTCTAATAGGCTCAGTGCACTACCGAGGCTCCAGAGGTGGAGAGCAGAAGAGGGGGATATCCCTGGCGGACGTCCAGCGCCGACGACACCTGAGAGGCTGAGTGGGGGGGGCGAAGTGCGACCCCCACGGGAAACCAGCACCCGACTGAGACTCCAGGGACCAACAAGTGGGCAGGGGTAGGCCAGCAGACACTTGAAGGTCAACCCCTTGCCTTCATCCTTAGGTGTGAGGGTGTAAAGTCCGTGCCAGAAAGGACAACACGACGACAGTATGAGGCAAGAAGTGGGACGGCGCCCCCACAGACATTGAGAACTGTGTGAGCCTAGCCGAGTTCGAGTGTGGGTGTGGGTGTGGGTGTGGGTGTGAGACCACCACCACCCCCCCTTCCCCCTCCGAAACCTAAGGTAAGGCAAATATTCTCCATGTCTTTGCTATGATACTTGTTGATTGGTGTGTGGGTGTATGTATGTGATGTGAATGTTCTCATCATATCATACTCATAGGGCAGGGTGTTCATCCATTTCTTTTCTTATTTGATTTTTTGGGGATGAGAGGTAGGACTTCGAACTTTGGTAGTAATACCCATTGTTCACAGCCAACTCATCACGTAATTTCAGAGCTAGTGGGTAGAACCAAGGTGGGGGCTCAGAGCTACTAATGATCAACACTGGTTGAAGAATAAGTTTTTTTTTGATTGAATAAATGTTGTTATTGATCACATAAAGTGTTTTATTAAATTGTAGAAATTGTTCCTTGGTTTTCCTGCATGTTTATGGGTGGAGGGCTTGCGTTACGAGGAGCGCGAGTGATGCATATAGAATATTAAAATAACATTCCTGCTAAAGCATTCACATACATGTCTACCCCGCCCATAACAGTACTCATACACTGATCATCTTGATATACAGCTAGCTGCAGAACAGTCCAAGGGTAGTTGAAGCTGGAAAACATCAACTTCATTACTGTACTTTAATCATGTCAACTTTGACTTTTTGGGTTTCATCTGCCACTGCTTGATTTTTTGGCATCCCTTCAAATGACTCAGATCATCCAGTCAGCTGTAAAGTGCTTAGGTCTGATATACAAGTCTCAAAAGGCACCTCCTCAAAGATGCCAACTTAAGTTCATGCATTCAGAACAGGGCCCGAGCTCCACTTCATGTACCTGCATTATCCTCCAGGCTGTGGGGGAAAACAGTCATTCCTGTGTGAAGGCCATGCACTGGGCAAGGCAAGGCATAAAATAAAGGTGGTTGTTACTGCTATGCCTGAGAAAGCATACATAGACCGTCTACATAAAGAACCAGCGACAGAACATTCTGAGGGCAACACGAACAGAAAACATCCAACCTCATTGCTTAACTTCAGTCATGTCAACTTTCTTGATGATGAAAAGTAGTGCTGACCATGTTGTTTGAATGTGAAATCCATGCTGCCCTTGCCCACCCACTAAGGGGCTAGGGCCAAGAAACTGTTGCCTTGACCCTGTCCCAGACTTTGGGAGAGATACGAGACAAACAACAACCAGCTAACCCTAACCTCCCTCATCATGCCCAGTTCCAAGACACTGACAGCAGAGCATTACAGAGCATTCGGCCAGCCAGGGAACTACTACTCGTCTTAGCCCAGCCTCCCCCCCCCCCCCCCCCCTTTGCCCCCCCCCCCCCCCCCCACCTCTCCCAGCAGGATTAGATTAATACTCATGAGCCAGTGTGTACTTCCTGTCTAGGAGAGGTCCAAGCCAAAGAGATGTGTTGAGAGCACCTGCCCTCTCAGTGTTGAGAGCACTTGCCCTCTCAATCCTTAAAATCTCATTCCCCTCCATCACAGGTTGCACTGCACGGCAAACACAGCGGATGTAAAGAAGACAACAGAGAAAAGAAGAATGTGAAAAGGACAACCTGAAAGGAAGAGAAGAAGACAGAAAAGATGCTGCAAAAAAGGCAAATACAGTAGAGAAAAGGTGGGTTACAGTTTCTCAGGGCCCTAACCTTTAGCCTGTCTGACATGGGAGACCCTACTCGGAGCATCAACTCCTCCCCATTTTGCTGAGCTCTAAACGCCTTTTGCAAAACTAGTCTTCAACCCTAGTACTAATGTCCACATCAGCAGAGTCTTGGGATCACTGGACTACACCAACCCTCCAACCTTGGAGGGGGGTCAATGACAGAATAAGGAAATGTTTATGGTTTCTTTAGAGATCATTTAAAGTGCCATAACCAATGCTATCAGCCTACCATTGTAGATGGACCTTTGTGCAAGAATGGGTTCAAAGCCTATCTTGCGCTGAAGTGAATGAAGATAAGTGATTGCTCGTTCATTTTCGTTGTCCTGAGTGTTTTGTATCTTGCGTATCTTTCTTTCGTAATTTAATCTTGATGAGACTAAAATCCTTTTTTCTTTTTAATCTCTTTCAGAAACTCAAAACTCACATCTGGTGGGACATATCTGAACAAGATTTTCCCTTTGGTCTCGATATGACTGTATACTTTTGGAAGGGTCTGGAGACAGCTTTCCAGGAGATGGTTTCAGAAGCTGTATTGGATATCATCAAGGCCAGAAGCAGAGTAACTACAGGTTTGCAAAGCTTTGCAGAACTGCTTTCAGTTCATGAAATGAAAATGGCAAGCTGCAGTCAACGGGCAAGGAAAAGAGTTTGTATTCAATTGCGTACAGCCCAGCCGACCACAATGGGCCATGTCAGAGCTTGCAGTGAACTCCCAACATCAGGTCAGAGCCCCAAAAAGATGGACAAGTTTTCTTATCAGCATCCCAGTCCATATATGTCCCAACTCTCAGAAGTCTGTCCTTTTTTTTTCTGATAAGAAATTGCTGCATGTGATTATCAAAATTGGGTTTTTGATCGAAAATATCTCCCAGAAATTTGGCTTCCTTTGAAAGCTGTGAAAGCTGATACATTGAGGCTTCATTCCTGAATAAGTAAAACCATCATCCTTAGCTCACTGCTGGATTTTATCCACGTCAAGTTACAGTCAATATCCTATGTCACCACAGGTGGTGCCACAGCTTGGAGTGCAAAAGCGTCAACAAACACAGGGGACTCAGAACCTTGATGTGTGTACCACAGCTTACAGTGCAAAATCATCAACAAACAGAGAGGACACAGAACCGTGGCCGACAATCTCATTTTGATGCTGAACAGAGCAGGAGAAAGGATGCTCTCCCAGGTTCACCCAACTCCTCTCATGGATGCCAGACTGTGTGGTGTGAACAAGGACTTGGAACTGCCAATCAGCTGGAAAATTTTTTCAAAAAAAGAGAGAGATGACCTCAAAAACCTAGATTATGGAACATCTATGAGAATAAAAGATTTCCGCACAGTTCCGTGAGCCTTCTCCAGGTCAAATGTGACAGTAACCACATGTTGTTTGTTATTACATTAATGAAGGTGTGGTGGTTTCAAGATGGACTAAATGATTAATGGTGGAATGGTACTTGTAGAAACTGTGCTGCTCTTGGGCATGAAGGCCACTGGTTTCTAACTTCTTAGTCAGATGAGACTTGACAGAAAAACTGAAAATAATTAAGTCTTTTTTCATCTATGTTCTGAGACTGACAGAAAAACTGAAAATAATTAAGTCTTTTTTCATCTATGTTGATTTCTTTGTACAAGCAACACATAATCAGAGTGAATGTGCCAGCACACCACACATTAGAACATCAACAAACCAGACACTTTGTATCAAATGCCAAAACACTAAAAACAACAAAAATATGTCCATTATGAGAGAACATACAGACTATGCATGGTTTGAAAGAGATTGGTAGGAGGAAAAAAAAAGAAAAAAAGAAAAAAAAAGAAAGAAAATCACCTAGTAGTGGAATTTTTTTTTTTTTTCACTTTTTGTTGTTGTTGTTTGTTTGTTTGTTTTTTTGGCAAATGAACAGGACAGTGTGAAACACAACAAATGAAGAGGTAGATTTGGACCTTAGGGGAAAAAAAATCACCGCCTTAGGTGCTCCATTGATCGAGAACTGATGCCACAAAAAAAAAAAAAAAACCTAGTACAGAAGAAACACATACCATGTTTTGCTATTTGGGTATTATTCACTGTGTTATACGACTTTGATTTCCAGTAATTTCGGATATAACTTTGAAATGATGAACGTGTACATTTGCCTCACATTGTAAATAAATGGCACTGTAAACGGTGAACATATGATGTCAAATACTGTCAATAAAGGGCAGGACAGTGTCTTTCAAAAACAAAAAAAAAGACTAGTACAGAAGAAAACACATGCCATGTTTTGCTATTTGGGTATTATTCACTGAGTTATAATACGACTTTGACTTCCAGTAATTTCGGATATAACTTTGAAATGATGAACATGTACATTTGCCTCACATTGCAAATAAATGGCACTGTAAACGGTGAACATATGATGTCAAATACTGTCAATAAAGGGCAGGACAGTGTCTTTCAAAAAACAAAAAAAAAAGACTGGTACAGAAGAAACACATGCCATGTTTTGCTATTTGGGTATTATTCACTGTGTTATACGACTTTGATTTCCAGTAATTTCGGATATAACTTTGAAATGATGAACGTGTACATTGCCTCACATTGTAAATAAATGGCACTGTAAACGGTGAACATATGATGTCAAATACTGTCAATAAAGGGCAGGGCAGTGTCTTTCAAAAAAAAAAAAGAGAGAGACTTGACCAAATTTTCCATTAATTTACAATGTCAGCTGGTCAGAGCTGCTGGACAATAATAAGAAGGGTTGAATATGTAGAGCAAAGTCATCAAGTCGAGTTGCTTACAGCCCATCGACCAACTAGGGGCCATATCAAGGCTGTCACCTCATCATATGCAATTCCTTGCATAGTTGTCTCACACAAAAACAAGGATGAAACTTGTATTCTGAAAACTTTTATCAGAATTACCGTCTTTAATTCATTAATCGGAATGATATTCCAGAGATTGTTATTCATTGGATATGTGTGGGTGGTTCATGCATATGTAGGAAAGAAGGGAGATGGTGTGTTTTGGTGTGTGGTGTGTTTTGTGTGTGTGTGTGTGTGTGTGTGTGTGTGTGTGTGTGGTGTGACTCTGTGTGTGTGTGTGTGTGTGTGTGTGTGTGTGTGTGTCAGTGTGTGTGTGTGTGTGTGTGTGTGTGTGTGTGTGTGTGTGTGTGTGTGTGTGTGTGTGTCAGTGTGTGTGTGTGTGTGTGTATGTGTGTGTGACTCTGTGTGTGTGTGTGTGTGTGTGTGGTGTGTGTGTGTGTGTGTGTGTGTGTCACTGTGTGTGTGTGTGATGCATATATATCTTATGGCTGGATGGCATATGTTTAACTGTCCAGTGAGTGAAGTGAACATTCTCTCAGTATTCTTGTTATGAAAAGAATTGGTCAACAGAGAAGGCGGTGGCAGAAACAGGACTCAGGTTTCCAACCAGTTCACAATAGTGAATCACCCAATGACCTGAGCAAGGCTTTGTGTGCCAAAACTGTCCTCCAGGCATTGGCAAAACAGTCACATTGGCGCTGAAGGCAAAGCAGGGGAACCAAGCGGTCGTTGTTAGTGTGCCTGCAGAAACATTGCTGAAGTCACCTTGGTAGAGAACTAGCTGCAGAACATTCGAATGGCTGCAGACTCATGCATGCACTGTGCGTGAAAATAATTCTGATGTTAATGCAGATATTTCCCAGCTGAAGCAGTGCTTCCAACTTCATTGAGACCAGGTACAGAGCACTCTGAGGACTCAACTAATGAGATCCATGCACATAATTTGTGCATCAATGATTTTGACATCAATACTGATGTTTCACAGCTGAAGAAGCTGCTCATATCTTAGCTGGAGTGGGCTACCTACACATTCTCAGGACTATACATCATCAAAATGACGTATGTAACTTGTGCACAAATGGTTGTAACATCAATGCAGACAGATGTTTCCACCTGAAGAAATTGCTCAGATTTTATATTGACAGGTTACCCAGTACTCTGAGGACTGCAAATAGTCAAAATAGAGTATGTAAGTTACTTGTGCACAGATGATTCTGACATCAATGTTGATGTTTCCACGTTGAAAAAAAACTGATCAGATAGGCTACTCAACATTCTGAGGACTGCAAACAGTCAAAGTGATGTACATGAGTTACTTGTGCACAGACGATTTTGACATCAATGTTGATATTTCACAGCTGAAGAAGCAAAGAGGTAAGATCAAGTAATGTTGCTTATAGCCCAGCCGACCACAAAGGGCCATATCAGGGCTGTCACCATGTTAAAATCAACTCACAAGTCATCAACAACAAAAAAAAAGAAAAAACCTTTCACATCAAGATTTCTTCAGCATAATGGTGTACCTGTCAGCACTAGCCATGGTAAGCTTAACTGATTCAGATGACTCTGGATGTCCTGATTTGAATTCTTTGTCCCTGTGGGTCAAGTTGTATGTTAACCAACAATACAGGCTGTATTTGAGCTCAGACCATGTTAAGACCCAAAACTATGCACAATTCAAAACAAGTCAAAACACAAACCAACCCTGATGTTGCCCATCCTGCTGTTCCAGAGCCAGCACCACAGCCACTGAACATGCAAGCATCACCAGCACCCCCAGCCAATGAAGCAACCACAACAAAGTACTCTATAGTATTCAGTCTGGCCGCATTGTGAAATGATGAATCAGATTTTGTGAACAGACCATGATGAACTTGGTGATAATGCTTTGTAAAGTGCATAGCTGAAATTCTGATTGTGCTCCATAAGTGTGTTGATAAAAAGGGTAATTCTTCATATCATTCATATTTGCATTGGACTGCGTTTAGACAGCCATTCAAAACATCCAAGTTATCATCTTGGTACTGTCCCAACTAGACCCTAACTGAAGTGAGGAGACAGGGACAGGGACACCTGGGTTAACTATGCTCACCTTCGTGTTGCACGTGAAGCCAACGTCATTGTACGTGGTCTGAGTCGCCGTCATGGTGTACAGGTCAGGGCGGTGTCACATCACCTCAGTGAAAGTGTTCAGTATTTACAAGACTTCATCAGCACTCGTGGTGCCAGCACACCCTTCCCACTAATCCTGTCCGCTGAGCTGTCAGACACAAATGACTGCTCCCTCCGGTAAGGTAAGGTAAGGTAAGGTAAGGTAAGGTAAAGGTAAGGTAAGGTAAGGTACTTTGTAGGTAAGCTAAGGTAAGGTAAGGTAAGGTAAGGTAAGGTAAGGTAATGTTGCCTATAGCCCAGCCGACTGCAAAGGGCCATATCAGGGCTGTCACCACACTAAAATCAACTCACAAATAATCCAAAAAAAAACCAAAACAACTTTCACACCAAGATTTCTTCAGCATAATGGTGTACCTGTCAGCACTAGCCATGGTAAGCTTAACTGATTCAGATGACTCTGGACGTCCTGATTTGAATTCTTTGTCCCTGTGGGTCAAATGTATGTTAACCAACAATACAGACTGTATTTGAGCTCAGACCATGTTAAGACCCAAACTATGCACAATTCAAAGCACGTTAAAAACACAAACCAACCCTGATGTTGCCCATCCTGCTGTTCCAGACCCCCAGCACCACAGCCACTGAACATGCAAGCATCACCAGCACCACCAGCCAAGCAACCACAACAAAGTACTCTATAGTATTCAATCTGGCCGCACTGTGAAATGAAGAAATCAGATTTTGTGAACAGACCATGATGAACTTGGTGATAATGCTTTGTAAAGTGCATAGCTGAAATTCTGATTGTGCTCCATAAGTGTGTTGATAAAAAGGATAATACTTCATATCATTCATATTTGCATTGGACGGCGTTTAGAGAGACAGTAATTCAAAACGTCCAAGTTATTATCTTGGTACTGTCCCAACTAGACCCTAACTGAAGTGAGGCGACAGGGACAGGGACACCTGGGGTTAACTGTGCTCACTTCGTGTTGCACGTGAAGTCGACGACCTTGTACGTGGTCTGAGTCACCGTCATGGTGTACAGGTCAGGGCAGTGTCACATCACCTCAGTGAAAGTGTTCAGTATTTACAAGACTTCATCAGCACTCGTGGTGCCAGCACACCCCTTCCTACTAATCCTGTCCACTGAGCTGTCAGACACAAATGACTGCTCCCTCCGGTAAGGTAAGGTCAGGTAATATTGCCTATAGCCCAGGCGACCGCAAAAGGCCATATCAGGGCTGTCACCACACTAAAATCAACTCACAAGTCAATCAAAAAAAAAAAAAAAACACAACCGTTGACACCAAGATTTCCCTCAGCATAATGGTGTACCTGTCAGCACTAGCCATGGTAAGCTTAACTGATTCAGATGACTCTGGATGTCCTGATTTGAATTCTTTATCCCTGTGGGTCGAGTTGTATGTTAACCAACAATACAGGCTGCATTTGAGCTCAGACCATGTTAAGATCCAATCTATGCACAATTCAAAACAAGTCAAAACACAAACCAACCCTGATGTTGCCCATCCTGCTGTTCCAGACCCAGCACCACAGCCACTGAACATGCAAGCATCACCAGCACCACCAGCCAAGGAACCATAGCAAAGTACTCTATAGTATTCAATCTGGCCGCACTGTGAAATGAAGAAATCAGATTTGTGAACAGACCATGATGAACTTGGTGATAATGCTTTGTAAAGTGCATAGCTGAAATTCTGATTGTGCTCCATAAGTGTGTTGAGAAAAGGGTAATACTTCATATCATTCATATTTGCATTGGACGGCGTTAGAGAGACAGTAATTCAAAACGTCCAAGTTATTATCTTGGTACTGTCCCAACTAGACCCTAACTGAAATGAGGCGACAGGGACAGGGACACCTGGGTTCACTGTGCTCACCTTCTGTTGCACGTGAAGCTGACGTCATTGTACGTGGTCTGAGTCGCCGTCATGGTGTACCGGTCAGGGCGGTGTTACATCACCTCAGTGAAAGTGTTCAGTATTTACAAGACTTCATCAGCACTCGTGGTGCCAGCACACCCCTTCCCACTAATCCTGTCCCGCTGAGCTGTCAGACACAAATGACTACTCCCTCCGGTAAGGTAAGGTAGGGTAAGGTTAGGTAAGGTAAGGTAAGGTAATGTTGATTATAGCCCAGCCAACCGCAAAGAGCCATATCAGGGCGGTTACCACATTAAAATCAACTCACAAGTCATCAAAAAAAAAAGAAAGAAAATTTTCACACCAAGATTTCCTCAGGATACTGGTGTACCTGTCAGCACTAGCCATGGTAAGCTTGACTGATTCAGATGACTCTGGATGTCCTGATTTGAATTCTTTGTCCCTGTGGGTCGAGTTGTATGTTAACCAACAATACAGGCTGTATTTGAGCTCAGACCATGTTAAGACCCAAACATGCACAATTCAAAACAAGTCAAAAACACAAACCAACCCTGATGTTGCCCATCTGCTGTTCCAGAGCCAGCACCACAGCCACTGAACATGCAAGCATCACCAGCACCACCAGCCAAGCAACCATAACAAAGTACTCTATAGTATTCAGTCTGGCCGCACTGTGAAATGATGAATCAGATTTTGTGAACAGACCATGATGAACTTGGTGATAATGCTTTGTAAAGTGTATAGCTGAAATTCTGATTGTGCTCCATAAGTGTATTGATAAATAGGGTTAATACTTCATATCATTCATATTTGCATTGGACTGCGTTAGATAAACAATAATTCAAAACGTCCGAGTTATAATCTTGGTACTGTCCCAACTTGACCCTAACTGAAGTGAGGCGACAGGGACAGGGACACCTGGGTTAACTGTGCTCACCTTCGTGTTGCACGTGAAGCCGACGTCATTGTACGTGGTCTGAGTCACTGTCATGGTGTAACAGGTCAGGGTGGTGTCACATCACCTCAGTGAAAGTGTTCAGTATTTACAAGACTTCATCAGCACTTGTGGTGCCAGCACACCCCTTCCCACTAATCCTGTCCCACTGAGCTGTCAGACACAAATGACTGCTCCCTCCGGTAAAAAAAAAAAAAAAAAAAAAAAAAAAAAAAAAAAAAAAAAGGTAAGGTAAGGTAAGGTAAGGTAAGGTAAGGGAAGGTAAGGGAAGGGAAGGTAAGGGAAGGGAAGGGAGGGAAGGTTGATTATAGTCCAGCCAACTGGAAAGGGCCATATCAGGCTGTTACCACATTAAAATCAACTCACAAGTCATTCAAAAAAAAAAAAAAAAGAAAAACCTTTCACGCCAAAATTTTCTTCAGCATAATGGTGTACCTGTCAGCACTAGCCATGGTAAGCTTAACTGATTCAGATGACTCTGGATGTCCTGATTTGAATTCATTGTCTCTGTGGGTCAAGTTGTATGTTAACCAACAATACAGGCTGTATTTGAGCTCAGACCATGTTAAGACCCCAAACTATGCACAATTCAAAACAAGTCAAAACACAAACCAACCCTGATGTTGCCCATCCTGCTGTTCCAGACCCAGCACCACAGCCACTGAACATGCAAGCATCACCAGCACCACCAGCCAAGGAAGCAACCACAACAAAGTACTCTATAGTATTCAATCTGGCCGCACTGTGAAATGATGAATCAGATTTTGTGAACAGACCATGATGGACTTGGTGATAATGCTTTGTAAAGTGCATAGCTGAAATTCTGATTGTGCTCCATAAGTGTGTTGAGAAAAAGGGTAATACTTCATATCATTCATGTTTGCATGGTCTGCGTTTGAGAGACAGTAATTCAAAACGTCCAAGTTATAATCTTGGTACTGTCCCAACTAGACCCTAACTGAAGTGAGGCGACAGGGACAGGGACAAACTGGGTTTTAACTGTGCTCACCTTCCTGTTGCACGTGAAGCCGACGTCATTGTACGTGGTCTGAGTCGCCGTCATGGTGTACCGGTCAGGGCGGGTCACATCACCTCAGTGAAAGTGTTCAGTATTTACAAGACTTCATCAGCACTCGTGGTGCCAGCACACCCCTTCCCACTAATCCTGTCCCACTGAGCTGTCAGACACAAATGACTGCTCCCTCCGGTAAGGTAAGATCAGTAATATTGCCTATAGTCCAGCCGACCGCAAAGGGCCATATCAGGGGTGTCACCACACTTAAAATCAACTCACAAGTCATCAAAAAAAAACAAAAAAACTATCACACCAAGATTTCCTCAGCATAATGGTGTACCTGTCAGCACTAGCCATGGTAAGCTTAACTGATTCAGATGACTCTGGATGTCCTGATTGAATCTTTGTCCCTGTGGGTCGAGTTGTATGTTAACCAACAATACAAACTGTATTTGAGCTCAGACCATGTTAAGACCCAAACTATGCACAATTCAAAACAAGTCAAAAACACAAACCAACCCTGATGTTGCCCTCCTGCTGTTCCAGAGCCAGCACCACAGCCACTGAACATGCAAGCATCACCAGCACCCCCAGCCAAGCAACCACAACAAAGTACTCTATAGTATTCAATCTGGCCGCACTGTGAAATGAAGAAATCAGATTTGTGAACAGACCATGATGAACTTGGTGATAATGCTTTGTAAAGTGCATAGCTGAAATTCTGATTGTGCTCCATAAGTGTGTTGATTTTAAAAAGGGTAATACTTCATATCATTCATATTTGCATTGGACTGCATTAGAGAGACAGTAATTCAAAACGTCCAAGTTATTATCTTGGTACTGTCCCAACTAGACCCTAACTGAAATGAGGCGACAGGGACAGGGACACCTGGGTTAACTGTGCTCACCTTCGTGTTGCACGTGAAGCCGACGTCATTGTACCTGGTCTGAGTCACTGTCATGGTGTACAGGTCAGGGCGGTGTCACATCACCTCAGTGAAAGTGTTCAGTATTTACAAGACTTCATCAGCACTCGTGGTGCCAGCACACCCCTTCCTACTTATCCTGTCCCGTTGAGCTGTCAGACACAAATGACTGCTCCCTCAGGTAAGGTAAGGTAAGGTAAGGTAAGGTAAGGTAAGGTAAGGTAAGGTAAGGTAAGGTAAGGTAAGGTAAGGTAAGGTAAGGTAAGGTAAGGTAAGGTAAGGTAAGTAAGGTAAGGTAAGGTAAGGTAAGGTAAGGTAAGGTAAGGTAAGGTAAGGTAAGGTAAGGTAAGCCCAGTCAACCACAAAGGGCCATATCAGGGCTGTTACCACATTAAAATCAACTCACAAGTCATCAAAAAAAAACAACCTTTGACACCAAGATTTCTTCAGCATAATGGTGTACCTGTCAGCACTAGCCATGGTAAGCTTAACTGATTCAGATGACTCTGGATGTCCTGATCTGAATTCTTTATCCCTGTGGGTCAAGTTGTATGTTAACCAACAATACAGCTGCATTTGAGCTCAGACCATGTTAAGACCCAAACTATGCACAATTCAAAACAAGTCAAAACACAAACCAACCCTGATGTTGCCCCATCCTGCTGTTCCAGAGCCAGCACCACAGCCACTGAACATACAAGCATCACCAGCACCACCAGCCAAGAACCATAGCAAAGTACTCTATAGTATTCAATCTGGCCGCACTGTGAAATGAAGAAATCAGATTTTGTGAACAGACCATGATGAACTTGGTGATAATGCTTTGTAAAAGTGCATAGCTGAAATTCTGATTGTGCTCCATAAGTGTGTTGAGAAAAAAGGGTAATACTTCATATCATTCATATTTGCATTGGACGGCGTTAGGAGAGACAGTAATTCAAAACGCCCAAGTTATTATCTTGGTACTGTCCCAACTAGACCCTAACTGAAATGAGGCGACAGGGACAGGGACACCTGGGTTAACTGTGCTCACCTTCGTGTTGCACGTGAAGCCGATGTCATTGTACGTAGTCTGAGTCGCCGTCATGGTGTACAGGTCAGGGCGGTGTTACATCACCTCAGTGAAAGTGTTCAGTATTTACAAGACTTCATCAGCACTCGTGGTGCCAGCACACCCCTTCCCACTAATCCTGTCCCGCTGAGTTGTCAGACAAAATGAATGCTCCCTCCGGTAAGGTAAGGTAGTTAGGTAAGGTAAGGTAAGGTAAGGGAAGGTAAGGTTGATTCTAGCCCAGGCAACCGCAAAGGGCCATATCAGGGCGGTTACCACATCAAAATCAACTCACAAGTCATCAAAAAAAAAAAAAAAGAAAAATTTTTCACACCAAGATTTGCTTCAGCATATGGTGTACCTGTCAGCACTAGCCATGGTAAGCTTACTGATTCAGATGACTCTGGATGTCCTTGATTTGAATTCTATGATCACTGTGGGTCAGGTTGTATGTAACCAACAACAGGCTGTATTTCAGCTCAGACCATGTTAAGACCAATCTATGCACAATTCAAAACAAGTCAAAACACAAACCAACCTGATGTTGCCCACCCTGCTGTTCCAGAGCCAGCACCACAGCCACTGAAAATGCAAAACCTCACCAGCACCCCAGCCAAGGAATCAGCACCACAACAAAGTACTCTATAGTATCAATCTGGCCACACTGTGAAATGAAGAAATCAGATTTTGTGAACAGACCATGATGAACTTGGTGATGCTTTGTAAAGTGCATAGCTGAAATCTGATTATGCTCCATAAATGTGTTGATAAAAAAGGGTAATACTTCATATCATTCATATTTGCATTGGACTGCGTTAGAGAAACAGCTAATTCAAATGTCCGAGTTATAATCTTGGTACTGTCCAACTAGACCCTAAATGAAGTGAGGCGACAGGAACAGGGGACACATGGGTTAAACTGTGATCACCTTCATGTTGCACTGAAGCCGGTGTCATTGTACGTGGTCGGAGTTGCCGTCATGGTGTCCCACGGTCCAGGGCGGTGTCACATCACCTCAGTGAAAGTGTTCAGTATTTTACAAGACTTCATCAGCACTCCGTGGTGCCAGCCACACCTCTCCCACTAATCCTGTCCGCTGAGCTGTCAGACACAAATGACTGCTCCCTCAGGTAAGGTAAGGCAAGGTGAGGTAAGGTAAGGTAAGGTAAGGGAAGGGAAGGTAGGGAAGGGAAGGGAAGGGAAGGGAAGGGAAAGGAAGGGAAGGTTGATTATAGTCCAGCCAACTGGAAAGGGCCATATCAGGGTGTTACCACATTAAAATAAACTCACAAGTCATCAAAAAAAAAAAAAAAAAAAAAAATCCTTCACACCAAAATTTCTTCAGCATAATTGTGTGTGTACCTGTCAGCACTAGCCATGGTAAGCTTAACTGATTCAGATGACTCTGGATGTCCTGATTTGAATTCTTTGTCTCTGTGGGTCAAGTTGTATGTTAACCAACAATAACAGGCTGTATTTGAGCTCAGACCATGTTAAGACCCAAACTATGCACAAATTCAAAACAAGTCAAAACACAAAACCACCCTGATGTTGCCCATCCAACTGTTCCAGAGCCAGCACCACAGCCACTGAACATGCAAGCATCACCAGCACCACCAGCCAAGGAAGCAACCACAACAAAGTACTCTATAGTATTCAATCTGGCCGCACCGTGAAATGAAGAAATCAGATTTTGTGAACAGACCATGATGAACTTGGTGATAATGCTTTGTAAAGTGCATAGCTGAAAATTCTGATTGTGCTCCATAAGTGTGTTGAGAAAAAGGGTAATACTTCATATCATTCATATTTGCATTGGTCTGCGTTAGAGAGACAGTAATTCAAAACGTCCAAGTTATAATCTTGGTACTGTCCCAACTAGACCCTAAACTGAAGTGAGGCGACAGGGACAGGGACACCTGGGTTAACTGTGCTCACCTTCGTGTTGCACGTGAAGCTGAAGTCATTGTACGTGGTCTGAGTTGCCGTCATGGTGTAAACGGGTCAGGGCAGTGTCACATCACCCTCAGTGAAAGGTGTTCATAGCTTTACAAGACTTCATCAGCACTCGTGGTGCCAGCAAACCCTTCCCACTAATCCTGTCCCGCTGAGCTGTCAGACACAAATGACTGCCGTCCCTCCGGTAATGGTAAGGTCAGGTAATATTGCCTATAGCCCAGCCGACCCACCAAAGGGCCCATATCAGGTCTGTCACCCACACTAAAATCAACTCACAAGTTCACTCAAAAAAAAAAACAAAAAAAAAACCTATCACATCAAGATTTCTCAGCATAATGGTGTACTGTCAGCACTAGCCATGGTAAGCTTAACTGATTCAGATGACTCTTGGATGTCCTGATTGAATTCTTTGTCCCTATGGGTCGAGTTGTATGTTAACCAAACAATACAGACTGTATTTTGAGCTCCAGACCATGTTAAGACCAAAACTATGCACAACCTCAAAACAAGTCAAAACACAAAACCAACCCTGTTGTTGCCCATCCTGCTGTTCCAGAGCCAGCACCACAGCCACTGAACATGCAAACCTCCACAGCACCCCAGCCAAGCAACCATAACAAAGTACTCTATAGTATTCAATCTGGCCGCCACTGTGAAATGAAGAAATCAGATTTTGTGAACAGACCATGATGACTTGGTGATAATGCTTTGTAAAGTGCATAGCTGAAATTCTGATTGTGCTCGCATAAGTGTGTTGATAAAAAGGGTATATCTTCATATCATTAAATCATTTGGGCTTTGGGACTGCTTTGGTTAGGAGAGACAGTAATTCAAAACCGTCCAAGTTATTATCTGGTACCTGTCCCAACTAGAACCTAACTGAAATGAGCGCGACAGGGACAGGACACCGGGTTTCTTCACTGTGCTCACCTTCGTGATGCACGTGAAGTCGACGACCTTGTAACGTGGTCCTTGAGTCGCCGTCCATGGTGTACAGGTCAGGGCGGTGTCACATCACCTCAGTGAAAGCTGTTTAGTATTTACAAAGACGTCATCAGCACTCCGAGTGGTGCCCGCACAACACATTCCACTAATCCTGGTCCTGGCGAGCTGTCAGACACAAATGACTACTCCTCCGGGTAAGGTAAGGTGAGGTATAGGTTAGGTAAGGTAAGGTATAAGATAAATTGTGCTTATAGCCCAGCCAACCGCCAATAAGGAGCCATAACAGGGTGTTACACCACAAATTAAAATCAACTCACAAGACAATCAAAAAAAAAGAAAGAAAAAATACTTTCACACACCAAGACTTCCTCAGGATACTGGGGTAACTGTCAGCACTAGCCATGGTAAGCTTAAACTGATTCAGATGACTCTGGATGTCCTGATTTGAATTCTTTGTCCTTGTGGGTCAAGTGTATGTTAAACCAACAATACATGGGATGTATTTGAGCTCAGACCATGTTAAGACCAAAACTATGCACAACTCAAAACCGTCCAAAACACAAAACAAACCTGGTGTGCCATTTTCTGCTGTTTCACAGCCAGCACACACAGCCACTGAACATGAAACCTCACCAGCAACACCAGCAAGCAACCATAACAAAATACTCTATAGTATTCAGTTATGGCTTGCACTGTGAAATGTTGAATAAGATTTTGTGACAGACCATGAACTTTGGTGATAATGCTTTGTAAAGTGCATAGCTGAAATTCTGATGAGTGCTCCATAAGTGTGTTGATAAAAAGTGGAGTAATACTTCAGATCATTCATATTTTGCATTGGACTGCGTTTCGATAAAACAGTAATCAAAACATCCCCATTTTATCTTGGTTACTGTCCCGCACTAGACCCTAACATAAGGTTGAGCGACAGGGACAGGGACACCTGGGGTAACTGCTAAACCTACCTGCTCGTCATGCCGACAGTCCTGCGCCCACTAATCCTGTCCCACATAGCTGTCGAGACACAAAGACTGCTCCCTCGGGTAAGGTAAGGTAAGGTAAGGTACAGTAAGGTAATGTTGCTTATAGCCCAGCCGACTGCAAAGGGCCATATCAGGCCTTTCAACAACATAAAAATCAAATCACAAGTCATCCAAAAAACAAAAAAAAATCTTTCACACAATCTCTAATAAAATGCATCTTCTAAAAACGTGCCAGAAACTTCATTCAAAAAATCTTTCTTCTGTAAAATCTTAGATATCAGATGAAGAGTGTTAATCTCTTTCAGAAATTCAAGAGATCATGTCAGGGGCGGGGAGAGTGCTGGGGTGAGGGAGAAACACAGTGTAAAACTTACATGAAGCTTTCCTTTGTCTTTCTGATTATCTGTTTTTTCTGTCTTTAACATGTGCAGCTTGCCCCTTCCTACCCAAATGCTGTGAACACAACTCCGCGGGCCTATGTAGAGGAGGAGGCATAATGGCCATCATGGTCAAAGCACCTCCTCCGTTAAATCCCCTCTAAGTTGGCTGTACGTTCCATTGATGGAAAGGCATAGTTTGCTCCTGGAATCGGAACGGGGCCTCCGGGGCAGAGAGAGACGACGGAAAGGTGTCGTTCCTTGACCACGTTCTCCTTCTACTATCTTGGACTGTGTGGGGTGGAGGAGAGCAAACATGGGTGGGGGACGACACACAAAGTAGAGACAAAACTGGCGAAGCGTGTGGCAAAGGAGGGATGATCAATCCAAACGTACCAAGTGTGAAAGACACCGTGCTGCTTGAGCGATCGTAAACCTCAAGGGAGCTGTAAATAACGAGGGTTCAGTGCAAACCACAACAGAACAACCAAGGAAAGCAAAACAAAAGCAATCTGGCTAAAGAAACAGAAGATAGGCAAGTCAGAGCAATTTGTCTGGTGGAAGCCTGAGCTGGAACTGGGGAACAGGAAGTTTGCACTGTCTGTCTAAGACGGCAGTGGGTGGGTGTTTTTACTGCGTTAGACACCAAAAAGTCGGCCTCAGGGCTAAATGCTGGTTAAAGAAGGCTACGTAGACATGGTCAGAGTATTGGAAGCAAATATAAATTGCATTAAAAAAATATTAATCCATAAGCGCTGCAGTTGTAGCTTCTTGGAGAAAGAGCCCTTTTAGATTCAAGAAGTATCGCAAAAATGGCCCCTGCGTGGTACTGCAGACAATGTGTGTGGAATTGCAGCAGTTAAACTGACACAAAAGAAAATAATCCAAGAATAATTTTCATTGCTGGGGGTAGAAATGCAGATAAATTTGTTGGGCGGACAAGTAAAAAAACAAAACAAAACAAAAAACCACATGTACCTAAGATTTCTTATTCTCCCTTAGGCTTAAAAAGA
>JADBJO010002534.1:0-25000 GCA_016801955.1 Conus betulinus
GGGAGGAATGGAATGGCTTCTGTCATCTCTATCCCAAATCCTAAAACATGCAGGGCAAGGTTGTCCATGGACCCCCGACTTGATATTACGGATGCAAAAGTGAAGAGCCTCGTCTCATCAACGGCCTTCCTTCGCTGAATCAGAAGCAATCGGAAGCGATCAAAGCTAGTGCATTTTCGTTATTTTTGTCCGTCTTGGTTTCACCTGAGGAAGACCTAAGAGGGTCGAAACGCGTGTGTTGTTGTGCTTGTGACTCGGTTTGTCCGCCGTTTCTCTGGGCGGTTCGCTGGACCTTTATTAAGATTGCTATTACTGGATAGGAGGCCGAACAGCGCAAGCTGGTAGATGTGACAGAATCTGAATCTTGGTGACTCGATCCTTGGGGGTTGAACAGGTTCAAAGTCTCGAAGGGACGTCGTTTTGGTTAAAGGGGACTTTTCCCTCAGAGTTTAACGCGATTGGTTCCAACTGCATTTCCAAATAGTAATTCAAATAAGACTATATCAGGTGTGATACCACACGCAAACATCTTACACACACACGCAAAATGTCTCCTCATTACCAACTTTTGGAAGAGAAGGCCAGTTTGGCGTTGGTATGGATGACATGTTACACATAGCAGCACCCTGCGTGAGAAATTGAGAGATTGAAGGAAGTAAGGAAACTGACGTGAACGATATTTGACTACAAATCAGGAAAACGACTGAATGAAGCGCCGGCAAGCAGCTCTCAGTTGGCACAACCAGGTAGGCAGCCGTTGTGTACACGAGAGTGTGGATTGTCAGCGCCTAGAAACCTTCGGCAAGGCGCTTATAAATGCTATGCTGTATCGTATCAGTATATTAAAGTCGGGCATGCAGGACATTGCTCTGGTCTCGGCGACGCCCTGAATTCTGACAATTACTGCGATATTAATGTCTGCATTGTTTGTTTCAATGACACCATGACTGACTGAGAAATTTATGGATATTGAATGTCTGCGTGGCAGGGCATTTTGGATGGTGAACATGCAGGCATCATTTTGTTTACAATAAACCCATGATTCTGACAAGGATCTCGGATTTAAATGTCTAGTAGGGCACCCTTTTGTTTCCATAAACTACTGACTTCGACCCAGATTACCTGATCTTCATGGCAGCATCCTGATTTCTGTATACACAAACACACATGAACAGATTAAGCTAAAAGCGGATCTGCACATATCTTGATCCAGGACATGAGAAAAATTCCCGCTCCACACTCAGTCTCCAAGTGCTGCTGGCATTCAAACCTGTGCCCATCAGATTGAGATTTTAACCATCTGATGGAATCAGGGGAGCACTTCAAAACTGACGCCCCAAGGCAAGAACTTTGATATCTGATGTGTGAGGATTTATAAAACCAACCAAAGTGAGAGGGGTACTGCTGATGAAAGACCAATCAAATCAATCAACGACCAGATTACAGCGGTAACGAGGGTACAAACTTATCACATATCTTTAGAAGTTCAATACACAATGCCCTCCTATAAACAGCCTGTGCCCTGCATACCTACAGACACCCCACCAACCTGTGCCAAGCTTTGCAACAGCTGCAGGGACTCTTCAAAGCGGTGCTGACAGAACAGTTGGAATGCATAAAGGTTGTTGATGTTGCGGACCCGCTTCTCCCTCTCCTGGGCAGGCTCGTCTGCTTGCTCCTGTAAGTACCACTGCTATGTACTCATGTGAATGCGCTGCTTCTTCAGGACCATAAAAGCTCAGTATCTTCACAAGAAAGTGTTTCATTCCCTATCTCTTGCACACACAAGAACTCAAAAGACACCATATTCTATATTTGTTTCAAATATAAGAACACAGTGGAACTTCATTCACTATAATTCCCTATCTCATGCACATGCAAAAAAACTCAAGGACACTTAATTCTGTATCTGTTTCAAAATATAAGAACGTGGAGGAACTTCATTCACTATCATTCCCTATCTCTTGCACATGCAAAAAACTCAAGGACACTTAATTCTGTATCTGTTTCAAATATAAGAACATTGAGGCACTTCATTCACTACCATTCCCTACCTCTTGCACATGCAAAAAACTCAAAAGACACTGTATTCTATATTTGTTTCAAATATAAGAATATGGATACACTTCATTCACAATTCATGTGCACACAAGAAGACAAAGGCACTTTGAGGCCTATTATACTGACTGTCTCTAACGCATGTCTACAAAGGACATGACGGCTCTATTTTTAATTCCACAGCTCTTGCACACACCACAACATGAAGGAATGAAGATGAGAATACCTCCCCGCTAAAAAACAAATTACCATGGTATTTCACTGCCTGTCACTCACGCATGTAAACAAAGAGGCATGATGGCTCTTAATTCCATAAGCTCTTGCACACATAAGGACATGAAGATGAGAATACCTCCCCTCTAAAAACAAACAAATTCTGATGGTGTCTCACTGCCTTTTCTGTATCTGTTTCAAATAGAAGAACTATGAGGCACTTCATTCACTATTCCTCGCACACGTGAGAAGACAAAGACACTTCATTCTGTATTTCACAGCAAGCCTGTTGTGTATATGTACAAAGGACATGATGGCTCTCAATTCCACAGCGCTTGCACTACACAAGAACATCTAGGCAGTTAACTCTTATCTCTAGCTCACATGAGGACACGAAGCAATTCACTGCCCCTTTCTCGCATATACAACAGCATGTTTCATGCCTTTCATGCATACATGAAAGAGTTGCACCCCATGCCCTATGCATCAACATGATTGTAAAGGCACTTCATCCCCTATCTTTGGCCAAATACAACCATGAAAGCATTTACACCCCTGTCTTTCACATGCACACACATGAACATGCAGTTTTGCACCCCTGATATGGCTGTCTCTACTTCTGGGGTCAAATTCATGAGCTGGTGATGAAGGGTCCAGATCAGCTTTCAAATGAAAGCATTTTGTTGCTTTACTGCTTCGACTGACGAATGTAAGACTTAACAAGAAAATGTCTCTTCCATTACATGTAACTGCTAACACTAGCAGAAGATCATTTTGGATTTACTTTGCAATGTTTTACAAGCCAAATTAAACTACAAACCCCAAATTTTAAAAAAGAAAAAAAAATGAAAAAGCAAATGTGAAATTCCAGGTTGTTAACCAGATTCAGAGTACTAAGGATGATTTTGTCAAAATATGATAATTCCTGAACCATTCAGAATTGTTGGCAGCTATGCACCATTTACTGAATGTGACATGTGATTTTACTTCATCTTGAGGCTACAGACGCTCTTCACTTGTGTGAGCGGTTCTGTGTCATAGTTTCTGAACAGTGACATAGCAACAATCCGCATTTTACTGGCACATCTTGTACATTGAATCTTATCTTCTGATCGTTAAAGCCTACAAGTCTGTTGCTGTCATTCTTCACTATTTGCTTTTCGTGCGTGTGTCTGTGATTATAATGTGTCATGCACATATGTGTGTGTATGCATGTTTGTGCATATAGTGTGTGTGTGTGTGTGTGTGTGTGTGTGTGTGTGTGTGTGTGTGTGTGTGTGTGTGTGTGTGAGCGCATGCGTGCGTGCGTGCATGTCTGCATGCGTGTCTGTGTTGTGTGTATGTGTGTGTCTTGTATGGAAAGGAAGGAGTGTGTGTGTGTGTGTGTGTGTGTGTGTGTGTGTGTGTGTGTGTAAGTGTGTGTGTGTGTAAGTGTGTGTGTGTGTGTGTGTGTGTGTGTGTGTGTGTGGTGTGTGTGTGTGTGTGTGTGAGTGTGTGTGTGCGCGTCTTGTACAGACAGAAAAGTGTGGGGAGGAGAGGAAAAGGAGGGGGACTGACAGCCAGTTTCAGGGCCAGCTCAAACTGTTTGTTCTGCAGGAGGTCTCGGATCTGTTGGGAGGCTGGCAGCGGCTGTAGGCGCCACAGATTGCTCTGTGAGGCCACGTACATCACCCCACTGAAACATACATCATGTCTCATACATCACCCCACTGAAACATCACACACGTCATGTCTTGTACATCATTCCACTGACACATACATCATGTCTTATACATCATGTCTTATACATTACCCTACTAAAACTCAAATATACACCTAGTCTTAAAAATCACCCACTGAAACAGATACCATGTCTCGTACATCACCAAACTGAAACAACACAAACATTGCTTGTAGATCATCTTGCTGAAACATTATTCATCATACAGCATATTTTTCATGCATCATACTTTTGAAACGCTGTTCATCATAAGTTGCGTCCCTTGTAAGGTAAGGTAATGTTGCTCATAGCCAAGCCGACTGCAAAGGGCCATATCAGGGCTGTCACCGCGATGAAGTCAACTCACAAGTCATCAAAACAAAAACAAAAAAAAATCTTACATCAGATGAAAAATGTTAATCTCTTTCAGAAATTCAAAGGTCACATCAGGGGGGCATCTCTGAACAAGGTTTTCATGGAGCCTGCTGTAAAGTGTTTATGTCTCACATCATGCGAGTCCCTCCACTAAAAGATATGTTTCATTGTGAGTGACTGTTTACAGCCGCCTCAGGGACATGGTAAAAAACTCTTTTCAGGTTTGTCTTGCAGTTCAACCTGCTGATAAAGTCTTTTACACATCAAGCTGGTAACACATTATTCATCTTGTCTTTTACTAACCATTCAGATGAAACACTGTTATGTCCCTCACATGTCATACTACTGGAACACTGTCACACATCATAACACCATTTTCATCACGTCTCCCTTCCATCAACATACATCATATTCCTCACACTTTCCCTTCTGATACCTTTTTTTTTCATAAACCATACCGTCGATTCACACCTGAAGGATGAAGCAACACACATACCTGCCCTGACAGATGAAGCGTGCCTTGTTCAGTTGCAAGTTCTGAATCATCAGCTTGGGATCAATGGTTCGAACCTCCACATATTTGGGTAAGATGGCCACAGGTATGGGGGGAAGTGTTCTGTGGGCACAGATCAAAATTCGAATATATCAAGACACACCCGCCACATACTGACACTCCATCCATGACACATACATAGTGACACATATAACACACTATACACTACAGTCACATCAAATACACAGTCAATCAAGACACACTGTAATCTATGACCTTCACCCTGCCATGATGCCGAGACACACCCCACTGTGTGACAGAACATTACATATGACACAGGGTTAATACATGACATAAACAAACCTGTTCATGATTTTGCCATATTGTGTACTAAAAGAAATACAGTGAACTAAAAAAAACAAAACAAAAACAAAAAACAAAAAAAACGAAAAAGAAGAAAGAAAGAAAAAAGTTGAAAAAAAAAAAAAAAACCATTTACAAAGTTCTTCAGTGATAATCACACTCGCAGAAAACTGAAGCAGTCACATTCTTCTCATAATGTACATTACTGAATTTATCGTTGTTTGTTGTTTGCTAACGCACTTTCCAGGCCCTCTCAGAGACATTATGGCCACCCTGCTCTTCCAGCGACCTCATGCAGTCTAGATTTGTCTGATCACAGCTTTCATTGCTGGCAGTCGACAAGGACTGATCAGCATCCACTGTCACGAACCCCCCACCCCCACCCCACCCCAGGGGAGACACTATTTTGCTGTTGAAGCAGCTTTGGGACTTCTTGATGGGTTCTTAAACCACACCTGCCTACAGCAATGGAAACAGGTGGCTGCATCCACCAATGGCCATAGGAATGTCAGATTCCCCAAAGATGGAGCATGGCTGCCTTAATGGCGGGATTAAAAAACGGTCGTACACACAAAACGCCACTGCCTGTCTACACAGTCAGTGTCTGCGGGAGTATCATCCAGCGTACGCAGAAAGATAGGAAGGTCAGGTCAGCTGGAAGTGTCAAACCACACTTCTCAACATCCGTTTTTGTTCTGGCCTGAAGAAAACCCAAGAGGTTGAAATGCATTGCGTCTTGTCCTGTACCTTGTTTGTCTAAGTCCTTGGCGGTAACTAACCCCTTCTCTTTCTAAATTTTAATATCAGACCAGTTAAAGGGGATATCAGACTACACCTACCAACAATGGTAGAAGTATCAGGCCAGTTAATTGGATATCAGACCACACCTTCCAACAACAGTGGCAGTATCAGACCAGTTAAAAGGAATATCCGACCATCCTTACCAACAACAGTGGAAATATCAGTTAAAAAGAGATATCAGACATCACCCACCATCAATGGTGGAAATATCAGACCAGCTAATAGGAATATTAGACCACTCCTACCAACAATGATGACCATGTCAGATGCCACCTACCAACAACCGCGGAAATATCAGACTAGCTAATAGGAATAAAGGACCACACCTACCAACAACCATGGAAATATCAGACCAGTTAATAGGAATATTAGACTACACTACCAACAACTGTAGAAATAGCAGACCAGCTAATAGGAATATTAGACCACACCTACCAACAACCACGGAAATATCAGACCAGCTAATAGGAATATTAGACCACACCTACCAACAACCGCGGAAATATCAGACCAGCTAATACTGTAATAGGAATATTAGACCACACCTACCCAACAACCGCGGAAATATCAGACCAGCTAATAGGAATATTAGACCACACCTACAACAACCGTGGAAATATCAGACCAGTTAAAGGCGATATCAGACTACTCCTACCCACAATGATGACCATGTCAGATGGCACCTATCAACAGCTGTGTGACCATAAGACCATGCCGACCAATCGAGACAGGATTGGTAATTTTCAAGGTATACCTACTGAAGGCAAAATTAAAACATGAAAAACAAATGTTGAAGAACTGCACCACCAAATGAACATCACAAATACTCAAGTGAAAAGCCTTGCTCTATTGGTCTTCTACAGGCAAGACAAGAACACACAAGCAATGGAAATAAATATATTTATGATGGGAAAAAGCCAGTACAGGTGAACAAGTCCTAGATCTCTATGAAAAAACGATATAACAGGAATGGGGATGGGAGGAAAGGACAGAGGAGAGAGATAGGATGAAACAGATGATGCTGAAATGTAAATAAATCTTCCACTGACAGCAAGGGGAATCACTGAGGTCTGTATTTTGCACAAAAGCATTTTCTTTTGCCTGACTACAGTTCATGGAGGATTTAATGTTTTACTGCAACTTTGTCATTTCTAATCCTCCTCTCTCCCTCACCCCCCCCCCCTTCCTCCCCCCATCCTTGTCAAGCCATTTTGATCGTAGTGAGGAAGGACTAAAACTTGTTCATTTGCATCCACTGTTTATATCTATCGTTTTTTGTTGTTGTTTGTTGTTGTTGTTTACGTGCCTGAAGACAACCACTAGGTGAAGATTCATTACTATAGGGTTTGTTACATTCTCCTGGCTACTCCATACTTCCAACATCTGTTTTCAAGTCATGGGAATGTCTGAGTAGTTAAGGGGGATATCAGAACACACTACCAACAACAGCAGAACCATCAGACCAGTTAAAAGGGATATCAGAACACATCTACCAACAACAGCGAGAACCATCAGACCAGTTAAAAGGGATATCAGACCACACCTACGAATAATAGTGAGCATATCAGTCCAGTTTATGGGGACGTCAGACCAGTTAATATGGAGATACGACACCATACCTAACCATAACAATGGGGATATTAAACACGCCTATCAACAGCTGCAGGGACACCGGACCATACCAACCAACACCAATAAAATATCAAGACATTACTATGGCACCCACACCTAGCCACAACAATGGGGGATATCCGACCAGTTGATATGAACATAGGGCACCACACCTAACTATAGCAATGGGGATAGCAAAATGTGCCTATAATTACCTGCTGGGACATACAGGACCATACCGGCCAACACCGGTAAGATAACAAGATATCACTATGGCACCCACACCTACCAACAACAATGGGGATATCAGACCTACCAACACCAATAAAATATCAAAATATCACTATGGCACCACACCCACCAGCAGCAACGGGGATATCAGACCAGCTGATCTGGAGATATGACACTACACCACTGCAATGAGGATATCAAAACATGCCTATCAACAGCTGCGTGGACACAAGACCATACCAACCACTAGCAATGAGATATTGTTACATCACCATGTCACCCACACATACCAATGGTGATGGGGATATCCGACCAGTTGATGGGCTCTCGCTGGGTGGGCTCTCCCTCAGAGTTGATGAAGATGGACATCTTGTCCCGCTGCAACAGCAGGCGCTGGTCCCGAAGACGAGCCACCAAGGGATCTGGCTGCATCACTCCGACGGGAAACAACTCCTTCAGGTTGCCTGTCTGAGACTGGAAGACGCAAAGCAGACAAGCCCCACACAGACAGTTAGAGGGAGAAGAGAGTGAATGACTGAAAGATGCAAAGCAAAACAACCCCACACAGACAGTTAGAGGGAGAAGAGAGTGAATGACTGAAAGACACAAAGCAAACAACCCCACACAGACAGTTAGAGGGAGAAGAGAGTGAATGAAACAAACAACCCCACACAGACAGTTGGAGGGAGAAGAGAGTAAATGAAGCAAACAACCCACACAGACAGTTAGAGGGAGAAGAGAGTGAATGACTGAAAGATGCAAAGCAAACAACCCCACACAGACAGTTAGAGGGAGAAGAGAGTGAGTGAATGACTGAAAGACACAAACGATCTTCCTTCTTTTGAAATGTAAGAGACTGTTGTTGCCTGTGTCATGGGATAATCAGGAGGGCATTCAGGGATCTGATAAGAGCTTGTGAGAGAGCTTCTGTGGGCTGAGTCCTAGAGCTTTTTGGCTTGGGAATGTAAAATAAAAGAAAGCAAGCAACAAACAAGTTATTTACATGCAGAAAAATCAGGAGATAAATGTCCACTGAGTAAGACACAGCAACAATCTGAATCAAAAAGCACAATGAACTGACGAGTGAGATCATCATGTTTCAACTGATGAATATGATGAAAGTTACACTCTTAAACGGATATGCCGGACAAAGCGATGAACATGAAGCAGTGGCGAGTCACAATGATCAACAGTTGAGAATGAAGTAGTAATAAGTAATTTCATTTGACAGGTTGATGAGTGTGATTAAATAATAGGTGATATGACATGACAGAAACTGATGGGTGAAAAGAAAAAAGAATAAATCATAATTAAACGAACACAAAAAAAATGATGGATGCGAAACTCAAAAAGACTAACTGATAAATAACAGGAAGCAATCATATTGGTAAGCCTTTTGTTTTTTAATGCTTGAAGTATATGATATAAACTGATGGGTGGAAAAAAACAAACAGAATAAATCACAATAAAAAAAAACCCCGACAGATACCAAAATAAAAAGGAAACTGATAATGAAGAGGAAACAATTCATGTTGATAAGCTTTCCTTTAATGTCTGAACTTGTTTGCTCTCTCCATGGCCCTACTGCCATGTCACCCATTTTGGCTCAATACACACAACCACATCCAGCTCACTGGTTGCAGCCTCAGCACTGGACATCCGCACGATCAACCAATGTCTAGCCATCATCAAGCAGTCCATTAAAGTAAACACTGCACTGCACTTTGATAATGTTCTGTACAGCATGTGCTCATTGAAGAATTGAAGACACCGACCAACTACTGAGCCTCTCGCTGACAGCAGTGACTGCTGAGTTGCAGACCCAGCATGAATGAGTTGTTCCCCTTTTAGAGGCATCACAACATCCATGTAGGGACACCCCCTTGAACTTGCTGACAGCAAACACTGGACATGAACTTACCACTGGCACAGATGTGGATAGGAAACAAAAACTCAGGTCACCCTGACAGAGATATGGAATTGGAGACTTTGTCTTTTAATGACAAGTTATAATGGTGGAAATGACCATGACAGAGACATGGAACTTGAGACTTTGTCTTTTAATGACAAGTTACGATGGTGGAGATGACTGTGACAGAGACATGGAATTTGAGACTTTGTCTTTTAATGACAAGTTATGATGGCGAAGATGATACTATGGAGTTCCATTTTGTCTGAGATTACAGTAAATGCAGTGCCTTATTCCAAGCTTGTTTTCATACCAGATTCTGGCATCATCCAGGCTCCAGAGATTCAGGTAATTGTGTTGCTCTGGAAGTTTGGAAGATGCAGATGTGTCCATTATGTAGATGAAATTAAGACTGTAGGTGTTCCAGTCTTCCACCTAAACCTTAGAACCCTCCCTAAATCAGGAGAGGCGGCCACTGCCATGAAAATCCCACAAAAACATGCCCCTGATGAGACTGTAACCTTGGTGCACCAACTCATCGCCTGCAACACCAACTACTGCATGAAAACCATGAGACCGATTACAAAGCCATGTTCAAAGTTTAACAAGATTTGTAACTGACGGAACGGCGGGGCCTCATATGTGCCATCAGGGTCATGCATTGTGGGAATTTGTGACCCTGGTTTGCCCCCTACAGGACTTGTTCTGTGTGTCAAGGCTCAAACAGGAGGAACGAACCACACAGTATCACTGTCCTCTTGATGCTAGGCTCAATCCCTGCTTGACACAGTCAGTGTGGAAGACACTTTCTCTTCCTAATCAACATCTGCGCAAAATCCCCTCCCCTCTAGGTCCTTTGGATCAGACTTTAAACCAAGGTCCAGTGTGTGGTGGACGCATATACTAAAAAAAATTGCATGCCTGCTAGATCTCACTCCATTATTCATAGAATACAGCACTATGTGCTGGGGAGATGGATGAGAAAAAAACAAAGAAACAAACAAACAAAAAAAATAGCACACCGGTGAAATGTGAAGATGTCATTTGTTGACGGAATGAATGGTGAAAAAAATCAAAGAAAGAAAGAAAAGAAGACCCATATGAGTGTTATGTTCAGACATCATAGCTGATGACAGAAAGCAACTATCCTTTTTCTTTTTTTTTTAAATTTTATTTTGCTGTCCCAACCTCTGCACCACCTCAGAGGCAGTGCACCCACGCCGCTCATTCCAACACCCTGTCAGCAGCCACAGCCCGGTCAGCCCCGCCGCAGCCCCGGCACGGCAATCCACAGGGAGCAGTCAATGTCAAGTTGTCAAGAGGCAACCCACCAGAGGAGACACAGCACTACTGCTGCCAAGTCACTTCGGTGGTGTTCAGTGGCACCTGTTCTGATCTAACATACACAGGACACCTCCTAAGCCCACTACTGACAACAATAATTGCTTAGTCGCGGAGTCGGCATGAGTGAGCTCTCCCTTCAGAGGGCGCCACCACATCCATCCAATGACAGCCCCGATGGACTCACCGATACCGGTGACCCCAACAGAACCAAAGCAAGACCACAGACGTGGAGAGGACATCAAAACTGAGGTCACCATGACAGCAGGGCATGAAGGGCTACAGAATTTGAGACTTTTATTTATGCTGATCGATGAGAATGAGGATGATTAAGATGATGCTATGGATTTCCCTTTCGGTCTGAGACTACATGACAGGGCTGTACTCTACACTTCCTTTCATAATATATTCCGGCATCAACCAGGCCCGAGAGATACAGGCAAACTCAACTCTGGGTAGGAGCCGGTCGGGGCAGAAAAACCCACATGACTCTGATGGGATTCAAACCCACAACCTCCCAGCCGGGAGTCCGCGACGCTAACTACTTCGCCTCGGCGGCTGGTGAAAACAACTGTCTTCATCAAAGTAAAGCTGGGGACTGTCACATTATCAAAAATCTCACTGCTAATGAATGTCTGATTTCTAGCTGAATAATGAAGACCAAATGTTGTGTCAGTACAGTTTATTTGTGTACTGATTTGCGATGAATAATGAAACATATGGCACTGTATTCTACAGTATTTCACATGTATCCACTCAATGCATACACAGCCACACCCACACCAATATGCAAACAAGGTACTGGACTCACATTGATGATGTAGTAGTCCCTCTTGAAACCCACACAGAGGGAGTCTCTGCTCCAGGACAGGGCATGAGGGTAATCATACAGGCTGAGATCGCTCTGAAAAAGGGGCTTTCCCTATGACCTTGGGGTTAAGAACTGTTTCTGTCACAACAGAGTCCTTTCCATTCACACACGCTCTCAATAACTATCACTCTGCATTTTTGTTTGGTCTTTTTCTTGTTCTACAATATTGCTTTATACAGTGGGTGGCGTTTTCCTTTCAGGTTTGGTCAATGGTTTCTCTCTGAAATTTAGTGTCTTCTCCTATCGATGTGTTCAGCGTCTCTCACCCTCAAATTTAGTGTCTTTCCCTAACACACACACTTAGTGCCTCTCTCCCTGAAAGTTAATGTTTTCTCTAATCCCATGTGTTTGGCAGCTTTCACTGTGAAATTTAGTGTCTTCTCCTATCGCATGTGTACAGCGTCTCTCACCCTCAAATTTAGTGTCTTTCCCTAACACACACACTCAGTGCCTTTCTCTCTGAAAGTTATTGTTTTCTCTAATCCATGTGTTTGGCAGCTTTCACTGCAAAATTCAGCGTCTTCTCCTATCACACCTTCAGTATAACTAACCATGTATGTCAACTTGCCCAATGTTCAGCCAGCCTGGCCCACTGCCCGCTCTTAGCATTGCGCATAGATGAACCACCATGCGTTGGCTTTAAGCTTACCAGTTTGAGACTATGAGCGGTAAATTGTGTGAATGGACGGCCTACCCATGAACAGGACTCAGAGAGGGAGCCGGTCAGATTCACAAGAAGTGGTGATTGCCTTAGTTACGAGTAATGGAACTCCAATGTGCGATATCGTCCCTCTTTGTCCTATCTATGTCCTATTTTTTTTTGCATCTATCAGTCTACAGTGATTATTCTCCTATCAACGGGATTATCTCATGGATCTCTGTCACAGTCGGTTTTCCTACTGACTATGACATCATCACACAATACATCAAAGACTTTATTCTTCCACCAGTTACGTGGTGACCGTTATTTCCTAGAGAGGTTTGTTTGTTCCACCAGTCCCATGTACTTCTGCATCACCGTTATGATAGTTCTTCCACCACTCTTTACTACAACTGTTTGTTTTCCTGTCAATTTCTCTCTTCATCATACACCACCAATTCCAACTGTTTTATCACATGTCACTATGATTTGTTTTTCTATCAATCATTTCTTCATAGTTGAGTGTTTGCTTTTCCCAGTAACTATCATTTTGATATACACCATTACAACTATTTGTTCTTCCATCAACCATCAATTTATCGTAAGTCATGAAGACTGTTCTGTTCATCAATTGTTTGGGTTTCCATCATACATCTCTATGTCTGCATGCCCTTCTGTTCACACCAGTTCATCATACTTCACTAGGAGGAAGACAGTTTCTTCTCTCATCAACCATAAGTACATTATGTGCTACTCTGTCTGCTTTTCCTTAACAATTTCCAGTCAATTCATCACACATCACTGCAGCTGTCAGTTTTTCTATCAAACATCACAATATCATATCATCATTGTAACCGTTTGCTTTTCCTTAATCTTCAGTTTATCATTGATCACTGCAGCCTTGTTTTCCCATCAACCATCAGTTCGTCATACATTGCTGCAGCTGTGTGTTTTCCATCAACCATTAGTTTTGTCATACATCGCTGCAGCTGTGTGTCTTCCCATCAACCATCAGTTTTATCATACACTGCTGCAGCTGTGTGTTTTTCCATCAGCCATCAGTTTTATCATACATCGCTGCAGCTGTGTGTTTTCCCATCAACCATCAGTTTGTCATGTCATACATTGCTGCAGCTGTGTTTTCTTCCATCAACCATCAGTTTTATCATACATCGCTGCAGCTGTGTGTTTTTCCATCAACCATCAGTTTACCATACATCGCTGCAGCTTGTGTTTTTCCATCAACCATCAGTTTATCATACATCACTGCAGCTGTGTGTTTTTCATCAACTATCAGTTTTACCATACATCGCTGCAGCTGTGTGTTTTTCCATCAACCATCAGTTTGTCATACATCGCTGCAGCTTTGTGTTTTTCCATCAACCATCAGTTTTATCATACATCACTGCAGGTGTGTGTTTTTTCATCAACCATCAGTTTTACCATACATCGCTGCAGCTGTGTGTTTTTTCCATCAACCATCAGTTTTGTCATACATCGCTGCAGCTGTCTGTTTTTCCATCAATCATCAATTTAGCTGTCTGTCTTTCTGTCACCTATCAGTGTATAACACTGTAACCATTTATTCTCCCATCAACCATCAATCTGTTAATCATCATTTGTAACAGCTTATTCTTCCATAAACGATAAATTCATACACCACCACCATGAGTGTGAACGTTCTTCCATCAACTGTCCATTTATCAGACATCATAATTTGTTTCATTTTTTACATCAATCATCAGTTTCATCATTCATTACTTTAACAGTCTACTCTTGCATCAGTCATCACGTCAACAGTGTCAATCATGGTGTGGTTTTAGGTTGAATTTGAATGACAAGATACCATCGCAGCCATCATAGGGATATGATCTAGTGGAAAGCACTGGACTGTACACAAGAGATCTGACAAGTCTGTGGGATCAATTTGATTCCAATCAGCTTGTTCAAAGTCCAACCATGACGGGCTACATCAGGTATGTCAAATCATCAAAGCCCACAGTAGTTAGCATCTTAAAAAAAAAAAAAAAAAAAAAAAAACCAGGCTCCTCACTAAAACAGAGATATCAAAATATGAGCAAAACGATTACAAATCTTTCTGCCATGATCCTCACATCAGATTTTCGAAACCTACTTATTTCTGCCAAGACCTCAACAATAACTTCTGAACAAGGTTTTCATGGAGTCTGCAGTAGGAGTGTTGATGCCTGAGATCCTGTACGTCCCAACATTCTACAAGAGCATGGTCTGTAGTAAATCATTTATCACACAGAATGCATGTGGGATTATCCCTATCAGATGCCCTGAAGGTGAACCATCACTTGTAACTCCTTCAGGATTGACATCATGGAACTCTGAAGTAGTGGGTTTCAAAATGAGATGACTGCAGGCGGGAATTAAAAACAAATTTAAAATCAATTTCAAGTAACTCGGCCAGTTAACACGGACAAACAAATTACATGGCAAAACACACATGTTTTGAGCTCTTAGTTCTGTTTCAGGCATGATAAACATTCAGGACAATGAAAACGAACAACGAGCCATCACTTACCTCTTAAGATTCAGCCAAAGATGGGCGTTGAATCATTAGAACACTAAGATTCTGATTCACAGTATTTAGACATATTCTATGTTGTACAGCAGAGACTGGTGGTATTAATGATTCAACGGCCATCTTGCACTGATTCAAGAAGATAAGTGATTGCTCGTTTTCATTTTCATTTTCCTGAATGTTGTTTATCTTGCCTGAAGAAGACCTAAGAGGTCGAAACGCGATGTGTTTTGTCTAGTAATTTGGTTGTCCATGTTAACCAGCAAAGTCATTCAAAATTACTTTTAAAATCTGAAATAGTGGACTGCCGCATATTCACTGTTACACGGCACATATTGGTGGAGTGACAATCCATGTCATCTGACAAGCATTTGGCGTCACCTCTGGCATACAACCTGATGGTGACCAGGCACTGACAACTCCTTAAGGATTAACGACACTAAGTTTCTGATTCTGAATATTTAGACACATTCTGTGTTGCACAGCACAGACTGGTGGTGCTAAAGATGGAATGAATTCAAGTACTTCCCAGTGTGCCAATGAGTGCGCAAACTACAAGGCAATATTTCTTTTCAAAGGGCAATATTTTCATCCACAACTGAGTTGAATCTCGGACTGTCGCTCGTCACCTTGCTCATTGTCAGACTCGATATGAGCGGAACAAAGGAAACTGAAGTAACAATGATGGCAAGCCTAGCAAAAACCACCATCCTCAAGAGTCAAAGCTTCCCAAATACCCCATATGGAAACACAATGTAGGGTCATTCGAGAACGGCCAAACTGGGCAGATCGGAAGTGGATAATACGGCGCTTAGGTGAAAATGGTTGTTTTTAAGGTTTTCACCAACACATATCCATACACTGATCATCCAATGTGCACATCAATCTAGTACACACTCCACACAATAACACTCGTTGTTGTGTGTCAATCTTCTGACAACACTGCCTGTGTGCTTGTCCATCTTCACCAAGATCAACAAACTATTCCCATTTCCAGTGATTTTTCACATGGTTTTCACAGATTTGTTGTAGAATACTGAAATGCATTTAGTATACTGAAATGCAATTTTTGTCCTTTTCTTTTTTTTTTCCCCTCCCTACAGGCATCAACCGTCCTTTCTACATCTGATTTGACAGAAAGTTGCTTTGCCGATTTTTGAGACTTTTTGCAACTTCCCCGACTAAAGAGTTTTGGTAATCATAACAGTATCCTATCATTTTACATCCCAAATAACTAGGCGACTATTGAATTCAGCAGCAGTTATCTTTTGTGTATATTTCTTTTATATATGAATACAACACACAAAAAGATGAACCAAAAAGAAATGGTCACTTTTCAAAAAATATCAAGGAACCAGATATGACCCTGACAAAATCTATGAACCATACAGAAAACACAAAATCTTGCTGATCTGGGAACAAACTCTAAAAAAATTTTCAGTCTGAATTTCCGGCGTAATCTGGAAGACTTGCACCCAAGTCATGCAATAAGATAATAAGTGACTCATGTTTTGTTACATCGCACAGTCTCACAGACAAGACCAAGTACAGCCTGACTTAACACAGAGGCCTGCCCTCTGACAGTCTACCATGGAAGAAGTCAACTCACCATCAGTTCATGGAAATCTCTGTTTTTCCAGAAGAAGAGCTGAAAGGTAGCAAAAAAAAAAAAAAAAAAAAAAAAAAAGTAACATATCAGTTGGGTCAGCGCCAAAACATTGTAACTGCTGTCACCAACAATATATGTCAACTTGAGTAAAAAACAAAAACACACACACACACACACACACACACTCCTCCACAAATACACTCATCAAACCCACAGTGATATAAGACAGGGTTTAAAAAAAGAAAATCTCTCCACCACCTCCCCATCCTAAAAAACAATCAAAAAAAAAAAAAAAAAAAAAAAGGGGGGGGGGGGGGGGAAATCAAATTCTCTACTCTTAACACACCAATATTTTTTTTTGTTAATTTGATGTAACTGAGAATATAACAGCTGCGGAACAAGCGTATGCATGGTAACTGATGGCATTTATTTTCATCTTTCTTTTTTTTTCCAAACCATTGTTCCCCATATTTCTCAACTCCTCTTTCCCCTGGGGGAAAAAGCACACATACCCCAAATCTGCATAAATCCAAGAAAATACATCTGCAAAAGAGTCAGTTATTTGCTGACAGGCCTGTTAAAACCACAGAGGCTTTCTGTTTTGTTGCAGTAAAGACAAGACATGCACAGATGGGAATATGTTTACCTGCCCTTTCTGCTACACCTTTACCACTGTAGCAGTGGGTGAAAGGTGTGCAAGTATGAACATATGTACACAAAGGTTACCTGTATTTTCCTCTTGGAGGCCACCCCAATCCTGAGCTCATGCTGGGTGCTGCCTGTCTGCGTTGGGCAGGGCTGCAAACACACCATCACGTTCCTACGTTCCTTACATCCCCTGGGTATCATCACGTTCCTTATCACATCCCCTGGGTATCATCACGTTCCTTATCACATCCCCTGGGTATCATCACGTTCCTTATCACATCCCCTGGGTACCATCACGTTCCTTATCACATCCCCTGGGTATCATCACGTTCCTTATCACATCCCCTGGGTATCATCACGTTCCTTATCACATCCCCTGGGTACCACAACATTAGGTCCATCGTCAACAGTTTTGACATCCACATCATTTGCATATGGCATCAACATCACGTCAACAGTAAACACACCACCATACCCACATAATTTCCACATGACATCAACGTTACATCAACAGTCAGTACATCCCCAAATACATGTTATTTCCGCATGGCATCAACATCAGGTCAACAGTAAACACATCACCACACCCACATAATTTCCACATAACTTCAACCTCACATCAACAGTAAGTACATCTCCACATCCACATTATATTTGAATATTTCCACACGTTATTTAACATCAGATCACAGCAAATGCTTCATTACACCCATATTATTTCCACATGACATAAACTTTACATCGACAGTCAGTACATCCCCATATCCGTGTTATTTCCCCATGGTCACATGGTGTCATATCAGGTGAAATGTCATTATATCACCATCACTACATTATTTCCGCATGGAATCATGATAGGTCAAAGGTCAACACATCACCATATCCACATCATTTTGACATGACCTTGACATCAGGTCAAACACATCATCACATTCCATTCAACAGAACATACGTCCTAGTGACTGTCACATTCCAAAAGTATAGCCTCAAGATCACAAAATCTTCATTGACGCATGAGCAAATCTGTCAATGTCAACGACTAGGAGTAAGCAGAACTGACCGGCACTTTGGTGCCATCTGAACAGAAAGAAGCCGAAGACAGTACAAAGTCAATTATAACAAGAAAACACTTCATGGCAAACACAACACAGACAAAAACTGACATCAGAGTTTGCTACTAAAAGAAGACGCAAGGCTGTCTATAGTTATCAACAGCAATAACGACCACAGAGCAGGGATGTCAGAGGGGTCAGGGGTCAGGGTTTAACGGCTATCACAGTTCAGATTTCTTGCGCAGCCATATCGATTGAAGCTGGCCAACCAGATGAAGCTTTTCAAAACCAGCCAAAGAAATGCGTGAGCGAACTGCCAAACTATCGCATTTTCATGTGAATACAGTAGATACTGATAAAAAGTGGAAGCGTGTGGATTTTTTCTTTGGTTTTTTCATTTCAATTTTTGGTGTTGATGTTGTTGTTGTTGTTGTTGTTGTTGTGGTGGTGGTGGTGGTGGGTGGTGGTGGTGGTGGTGGTGGTGGTGGTGTGGTGGTGGTGGTGGGGGTGGTGTGGTGGTGGTGGTGAGTATGTGCGTGTGCGAGTGTGTGTGTCTCCGAGTGTGTGTACATCTAAAAAAAAAAAAAAAAAAAAAAGTGCATTCATGCATTTCCCCGTAGTTTTTAGGTCCTTAATAAGGTAACTTCATGTCAACCTCTTCTTCCATATGCAACTTTTGGGGGAACGTCATTGGAAAGACGTGAGACAGCTGTCTGCTCAGTCCCAGTGATACCATGACCAAGAAAGTACTGTCAACAGCCAGGCATCTTGTGCTTGTTGGGCCAAGACTGGTATCACTGAACACAACTGATGTGACTCAGCAGTTGAGCAGAGTGTTCGGGCAGCCTTAAACAGACCTGACATTGACTGCTCTGACATGAGACCTGAACAAACTGAAAAAGCCCCAAAAGTTCCAGAGATTCATGGAGCTGTTGATGGACCTCCAGCTGATGTTTTTTTTTTTCCTTATAGATTTGCAAACCATTGTGAAGTTGTTGGTATGCTCAGGCCATCCTGCGTTCCAATAATTCTTGATGCCTGCAGTCTTGTAAACATTTCTCGCTGTTTCTTGTTTTATCAGACGTTGAAACATTTTGACCCCACTGATTTTTCTTTTTTTCTTTGTTAACCAGATGAGGCTGGAGGTGCTGGCTAAAGCCTTAAGAAACTGGACTGGAACTGAATAATGAAACTGGGATTATGAACTTGATACCTAGGGATCTTAATACTACATGATACCATCACAAAAATTTTCTCAGCAGGATTCAAGCAAATCTCCAGACTTTGTAAAAGCCTGAATTCAGGTGAAAATCTGAAAAAACGTCTCATGTCTGCTGTTCCCTATGCAATGTTGGTGCAATGTCTGTGAAGGGTGTGGCTCTATATGGTGAAGCTGTGACAAGCAATGAGGCAGCAATGCCACTAAGATGGCACAGAAGATAAGACTGTAAGAAAAAAAAAATAATGATGAAATATTAACGTCATCGGCAAAGACATCTGACAGCTGCATTCACACAGGCTGAGGACACTCACTTTGCAATCCACAGCAAACAGTGTGGCTCCTTTACTCTTGTTCACGGTGGTGATGAGGTTGAAGGTCACCAGGTCATGCACACTAATTACATTGTCTGTGAACACACACACACACACACACACACACACACACACACACACACACACAGAGAAGCACTTTCATGGATGAAAAATGAATACCTACTGTGTACTGAATGTAAAAGGAAAAAAAAAACAACAACAAAACACACAAATGAAAAAAAAAAATTCCTACACTGAGAGAAAAACTAAAGAAAACAAAGATCAGAAAGTAAGAACTTGTCTTTCCTAACAACTGGACAATATCAAGCCACACAAATAAATAATAAGTGTGTCACATGCACACAAAATGCAAACAAAATATTTGGATGTGTACAATACCAATGGATATTTCATTCTTTAACTTAACTATGTACACAAATGCATGTGTATTTGTGTGATAATATGACAAATTTTTGTGCATCTTAATATACAATCACAAACAGCAGACCCCAATCGGACATATTAGTGTTCATCAATTGGCCCCAATAGTGTTATTGGGTTAACATGAAAAGAAAACATCGTCTTATGATTTAATTTTAAATGTAATTATCATCTTAAGATGCAAAGAATTTCTATGATCATATACCATTACTATACTCTATTGTTGTTGTTGTGAGTATCATTTTATTGTGGTTGTTACTGTGATCATCATTGTACTGTGTCACATGCTGTTATGTAGCAGTAAAACAAAGCTATGTGATCATAACACATTTGTATCAATGACAGCGTGACACAAAACATATCAAATGCAAACACTGCTGAACACATCTGACCCATGTATAGACATTTTGAACTGTGACATAGTACATTCACTGACCACAAACACCTATCAGTTTTGTGGTGCTAAAGACATTCCTTTTTTCTTCTGTACCTGACAGACTGATCAAAATAAACAGCTCTGGGACTGCAGCAACCTGCACAAAGGGAAACAAAAAAGCATGAGTGAAAAATTGAGAGAAACAGAGAAAGACAGAGAGAGAGAGAGAGAGAGACAGACAGACAGACCGACCGACCGACCGACCAACCGACAGACACACAGACAAAGCCTGACAAGAACAGATCTTTACAGAGAAGGAGGCATGGCGTGGGAGGGGAGGGAAAGACAAAGAGACTTAAGAGATCCAGACAGAGAGAATTACAACCAGACATCATTATACAAAATGATCTCTTCAACTCAAGCAGAGACCCAACTGCAATGGATACAATATTCCATGAAATGAAGGACACTTTCCTTACAGTTGAAGAGAGAGATACGGCACTGTGTGTGGCAGTGGATAATCTTTGCCTTCTGTTATTTTGTTTTGTTTCGTATTGTTTTTTGTTTTGACTCTCAACAGTTTTTAAGATTTTTGCATTTTGCATAACGGATGTTTTTTTTTTTTCGTAAAATTCTGCGCATTATTTCTAAAATGATTGCATTTTTGTGATGAATGTGTCCATTTCAGGTTATTTAGGCAATATATTGCTTCAGATAACAAAAAAGTTGTTTTAAATACCATAATTCCGGGAAGAAAACCGTCGATCACTGGTGATCGAAATTCAAGGGAAAGAACTGAATAGAGTTAATCCCTACCCCTGCTTCCACTTCCCTTCCAAACCCAGTTGTTCTGTTCTCCACCTCTCCACTTTTTGCCTCGGCTTGACGGGTGTGGTGTGTAGCATGAACTAGTTCTGCTGGCACTGCCGCTTCATGCATGACACAGAAACTGAATAATCAACAAGGACCACAGAGGCAGGGCTTCTCATTCAGTGTGTTTGCACACCATACACACAATGAACTTTTGCCAAGTATGTTTCAGAACTTCAGAATGTAGGTAGAGATTAGCAATAAAATGCGTGTCAGAACGTAGGTAGAGATTAGCAATAAAATGCGTGTCTCTACACGCATTTAGCATTACACAACACTGCATGTGTCCATTTTTACAAGCTGATGTGAGAGCTTAAAACCTGATTAAAATAAGAGATGTTCTGTTGAAATCTGCCCTTCTGAGTAAAATATAACACAAACAATACTGCGCTTTGTCATAAGTTTTTCTGAGTGCATCATTGATTGATTAGACAAAATCATTTCAAAGGAATTTACTTTTTAAAAGATTCGAAATCAAATATTTCCAATACCATGAAATGACAAGCTAGGTCATCAATCAAGAACACACACCATCACTGAATCACCAGGGCATGAAGTTCAGAAAATAAGAAAGACAACTGAACAAAAATACAATATGAGGACTCATCAAAACAGACAAGCAGAAGAAATTTGCTTGGTATGAAAACAAGATAGCAGATTAATGAACAGATACTGTGTAACAGCCGATACAAGATCAGCTACTAGATCTTAAAGACAAAATGCTTTCATCACTGGGTCAACAAACCTTTCAATATTGCCAATAGCTATTTCTTTTGTTACTTGTGTACCCTCTAAAAATGTATGTTGAGTAAACACACCCTTTCAAAAAACTTTCAGGGTGCGAGATACTTCTTGGGGGAAAAAAGTGTTGGGAGCTCTACTGAACACTGTAAACCCCCTCAGATAACTGTTACAACTGGTTTATAAGTTTGATAGAGAGACTCCCGGAGAACACCACCTGAAGATTTCAGGGAAGATCTTGCAGAGTTTCACTGGCTGTTCATTTTTTATGCTGTAGTCCCCTCCCCTTTCCCTCCCCTCAGTATACAGCCATTACAAAGGCACTGTTAACCATTGCAATTGTCTGAAAGAAAAATTATTGGTCATGAAAAAATCTCTATGCATAAAATATACTCCCGCTGTTGATAATCTAAAAGGAACAAATCAGGTAAAACTACAAATTTGACAGCTCTATTAGTAGTTTAGCTCTATAAGTTAAGAAAAATGTAACTGCTTTGTATGTTCAGGACATATCAAAATGTTATGACAGAGGCAATGGTCATGTTCACACAGAGACACAAAATATGTATTACTCACCTGGGTAATGGGCTTCTTAGAAAAGGATTTGTTGGATCTTTCTAGATCAGTGTGGTACTTCTTGGCCTCTGAAATGCAAAGAGAACACAATCACTGTTGTGCAGCACAAACAGATTAAAACATTTCTAATATATGGGGGGGGATGGAAGCATGACAGGAAAAGTTAAAAGCAGAATAGTGAAACTAAAGAGAACGGTGCCAAGAAAGAAAGGGGGGGGGGGGGGATGGAGAGAAAGAGAGAGGGGGGGATATATATCATTATATGTAAATAGAGAGAGAGAGAGAGAGGAAGAGAGAGAGAGAGAGAGAGAGAGAGAGAGAGAGAGAGAGAGAGAGAGAGACAGAGAGAGACAGAGACAGAGACAGACACAGAGAGAAAGAGAGAAAACTCAGGGGGGGAAGAGAGAGAGAGAGAGAGAGAGAGAGAGAGAGAGAGAGAGAGAGGCAGGACAGACAGACAGACAGAGAGAGAGAGAGAGATATATATATATATATAGAGAGAGAGAGAGAGAGAGACAGAGACAGAGAGGGAGAGAGGGAGAAAGAGACAGAGAGAGACAGACAGAGAAAGGGTGATGCACACACACACACAGAATGAATCCAAGTTAGTACGAACATGTGTATGTGTGAGTTTGGTGTTCATGTGCATGCGTGCGAGTCAATTTGAATTACAACTCTCCAAGCAAAGCATCTAAAAGATAACACTCAATGACTCATCTCATCTAATCTGCTACCACTCCTGCTCCTCTTGAAGTAGCATCATACTCAACAACCCCATCATCAGGTTTCAGACATATATATATATACATTCATAATGATGATATTGTTTCCAATGGGATTCAATCCCCAAATTTCACAATCACCAGTGCACTTTGGTCAGCACTGTCATATGATCGAACATGCTAACAGGAGCTGCCTCTGTCTTACAAAAATTACTAAAAAGTAAATCTATGCCACGTTAGTGCTAGTCCTCAAATTGTCAAGCAAGCAGTCACTGTGTGAGCATGCAAGAATGAGGAAGGAGCTCTTGCGGCAGAAATGTTCAAGCTGGTGATCAATACAGTTGTCTGGAATGGGACCATGTGAAGGGGTTAGGAATATTACATAATTCTTTTTTTTTTTTTTTTTAACAAAAGCTCATAAGTCAATTTGTGAACCTGTCTGACTTTCATCTGCATCAAAAAATCAATGCTATTCTTTTACTGTTTGTACTTTAACCTTCAAACCTGAAGCAACAACCGCCGTCTGCACTTTTTAGACAATGGTGAGACATTTTATCATTTGCTCATTTGGTAAGAGAGAAAACTGGTGTAACAGCTGTTAAAAAGGACAGCTGGTTAAACAAACTCTTACTTAGCCCCAATGTGTGTGTGTGTTTGCGTTTCTGTGTGTGTGTTTGGGAGGATGCTGGATTGCCAGCTTGAAATTTCCTTCTTTCCTTACCCCTGCAATGCGAGTGTTTGGCCATCTTACCTGAAGGTGGGTTTCTGGTGATTCTATACTGCAACAGATGACCCCTGCTTGGTGCCCACCAGGAGAATGTTATCTGCAACACAAAGAAAGGGATAAAGAGAGAGAGAGAGAGAGAGAGAGAGAGAGAGAGAGAGGGAGAGAAAGAGAGAGAGAGAGAGAGAGAGAGAGAGACAGAGAGAGAGAGAGAGAGAAAGACAGAGAAAGAAGAGAGAGAGAGAGAGAAGAGAGAGAGAGAGAGAGAGAGAGAGAGAGAGAGAGAGAGAGAGAAAGAGAGAGAGACAGAGAGAGACAGAGAGAGAGAGATAATGTTGCTTATAGCCCAGCCAGTTGCTAAGGGCCACATCAGGGCTGTCACCACATTCAAGTCAACTCACAAGTCATGAAAAAAAACAAGGAACTCATTCACACAGTCCTTTAAAATACGCTGTCTAAAAACACACGGAAATTTCATTCAAAAACTTTCTTAAGTGAAATCTTAGATCAGACGAAAAATTTTGATCTCCTTAAGAAATACGAAGATCACAC
>JADBJO010002534.1:30000-40000 GCA_016801955.1 Conus betulinus
GCGGAACAGCAATGAGTGAGGCTGCGGAGTACTAACAACAGCTATTTGACGGTGGTCTCTTTCGCCGGTGGGCTCTGCAGTCGTGAAATCTGGGCTGGTACCCAGTGGAGGTCTTGTCGTGTCACACCCCAGTGGCCATTACACAATGGCATCTACCAGGGAGCAGTTGTATCCCTTGACGTGTTGATGGAACGCCCTGTGCACTTGCACCTGATGTAAAAACAGCACAGGCTTCCAGTGCTGGTTTGTTCCTAGCTGGTTGGTTCGGCAGTTAAAGACAGTACTTCTATGGGTCCCACCCGCACCTTCGGGTATATCTTTTTCTTCTCGGTTAGCTGCTCCTGTCACAATCTTATGCCATGTCCAGGCCCACAAATCGCCGCATCGGCTTCACACACACACACACACACACACACACACAAGTATGGGCCGGAGCATTGAAGCGGAGTGGGAAAGAAAGGCTGTGTTCAGATCTGACGTCGGAATGTTTCCTCGGCGGAGACTGTGTCTCCCTTGGGAAAAATGTTCCACTGTATTCTGAAAGAAAACTGAAGGAGAAGTCGGTTGTACCACGGCAGGCTGCATGAGGGATACAGGGTAGCCGACTGGGAGTTGGCCTGTGCGGTGGGCTCTGTGTCTGCCTGCATCAGAGGATGGAGTAGCAGCAGAGATGAGTGAAACGTCCCTGTTGGCCCAAGGCCCATACTTCCTCGACCGAAGTCGGTACACTGGGGAGCAGGATGTCTGGCGCTGCCTGAAGTCTTGGGCTTGCTTCCAGACGGGAAGAGGGTAAGAGAGGGAGGGGGGGGGGGGGGGGCTGCCTTATCTTGTTCTGATTATCGTCCCTGATTGGAGCCCATGTTGACGATGGTCCTGCGTCGCCGTCACAAAGAGGGAGTTGGACGGACATCACTGGTCTGCAGCACGATTCCTTCCATGGGAGGAAGAATTATCCTGCTTGTGCCTTATTTATTATTTACAATTTCTTGTCTCATTTTACATTACTTTTCACACCAATTAAACCAAAATTAACTGTACTATTTACTGTTTGTCTTTGTAGTATTTGACTATAATCAAGATAAAAAAAAAGGGTGTGTCAGTCGTGAATAAATGTTTGTTAATTTTTCCACTTGTTGCAGTGTCAGGTCCAGAGCATATAGGCGAGCTTGATTCGTCCTCTTCTTTCTTTTTTTTTTTTTTGTTTTTTTTTGGGGGGGGGGGGGGTGGGGGGGTGGGGGGGGGGGGGGGTGGGGGGGGGGGGGGGGGGGGGGGGGGGGGGGGGGGGAGGGGGGGGTTGGGGGTCTGTTGGGGGTCTTGTTCTGTGTGCTCTGTGCTGACATTTCTGCTCGGCGATTTGGTGTCGTAAAAAGCATTCGTTTTGGAGTTATGGGTAATTAATCATTTCGTCATGAAGGAAGAGTTGCCTTACTTGTTCATTATCATTAAAAAAAAAAAGAAAAAAAAAAAGTAGATCAAATTATGTGACCCGTTTTGATGTTTTGATCTCGTGGTAATCTCAGAGCCCGCTTTCTTCTGTATATTCTTGCCTTTGGTTAATTCTTGGCAAGGTCGTCAAATTAGATTCGTTGCAACTGTCGTTGGATGGACGTGGTGGTGACCTCCGTTCAAGGGCCGTCACTCTCACACTGGCTCTGCTAGAAAGCAGTAATTCTCGATAGCTTACGGGTTCAGGTAGATGATACGCTGCGTAAGATGGATAAAGACAAGCACCATTTCCAAATATCTCAGCAGCATGTTAGAGTTCTCCTCTGGTGAGTTTCCCTGTGAGGATTGCTCCTTGTGGGCTGGCAGAACTGGACCTTCGATGGTATCACTTAGCTGTGACTGTGTACAGGTCATCTGGAATGAGAATCGCGAGAGTGAAATGCCAGTGAGACGTAGCGAAGTGGAGATCGAGCCCCCCCCCCCCCCCCCCCCCCCCCGCCCCCCCCCCCCCCCCCCCCCCCCCCCCCCCCCCCCCCTCAAAAAAAAAAAAAAAAAGGAAGCAAGCACCACCAAAAAACAGCACCCCACTCCCCCCCTCCCCCCCCCCCCCCCCCCAAAAAACAAAAAAAAAAAAAAAAAAAAAAATAAAATAAAATAAATAAATGAAATGTAATGAAAATTTTAAAAAAAAACAGGAGGAACAATAGTCAATGAATTGAGTCCATTGGTCGATGTCCATCGTGGATATCGCTCCATTGGAGAGATGGTCACGTGGAGGTAATTGTCCCGATTTCGATTCCAAAAATACTATTTTGGAACGCTCTCTCTCTCGCTCTCTCCTCTCTCTCTTCTCTACACACTAACGCACACACACAACGCGCGCGCACACACCACACCACACATGCACGCACGCCACGCACGCACACGCACGCACACAACACCACACACACACACACAACACACACCAACCACACAAAGAGTACGAGGCAGAGAGAGAGAGAGGAGAGATATAAATAGCTAATTGATTAACAGTGTTTCCATTTGATGACGACATTACAGGGTTAATCTGAAAAGGCAATGATTAATTGAAATTCTTTCGTGGGATGAATTGAGAGAGAGAGAGAGAGAGGAGAGAGAGGAGGAGAGAGAGAGCGAGAGCGAGAGGAGAGAGCGAGGAATGTTTTTATGCAAATAAGTAGCTAACTGTTTCAACAGTGTTTTAATTTGATGATGACATTAACAGGGTTTAATCTGAAAAGGCAAGGATTATTGACATACTTTCGTGGGATGAATTGAGGGAGAGAGAGAGAGAGAGAGAGAGAGGGAGAGAGAGAGGAGGAGAGAGAGAGAGAGAGAGAGAGAGAGAGAGATTCATTCAAACAAAAATCAACCAGGTAATGTGATAAAAATGCTCAACAATTTGCACTCAGAACGTAGTCCTACTCCCAGATGAGAGTGAGGGAAATTGGGGTGAGAGAACGGGGTAGGGGTTCGGGGGAAGGAGGAGGGGGGGGGCACAGGGGGGCAGGTGGGAGGCAGGCTGTGTAATAATCATACATCCAACATGGCTGTTGCTAATAATGCACCCAACGGCAACAGGAATGGAGAACCCCGAATATCAAAGTGTCGGCCTGTCTTTCATTGTTGTTCCTAAGAGTCCAAATTTAATGGCTGGTAGACATTGATCCTGTGAACGACCGCCTAAAACTCCGATGAAGATTCGAACTGGAAGGGAGGGGAGGTTGGGTGGGGGTGGGGGGGAGAAGGTGGTTGCGGCACTCACTCATGTTGATTCTTGTGAATATGAAAATAATTGTTGCAATCAGGGGAGGTCACCAGGTGGTGTCTTCCGGTGTATATCCCAACACGTGAATTCGCATGCGCGCGCGTACACACACACACACACACACACACACGCACACTCATGCATACGCATACACACACACACACACACACACACACACACACACACACGGACTCGTGCCCACACACCCATACACACGCATGTGTACCACTCACTATACACACGCATACCAGCGATAAAAATGGCACAACCAAGGTTAGGTAGGTACTCAAGGTCTGACCAGCCAGCACATTGGGTTGGTGCGCAGGACAAACGTCTGCTACGTCGTATAGCCACGAGAGACCTTCTTCTCTCTTAAATTCTCTCATCTTAGTCATTAATTAATTTTATCCATCAACTTTAAATCATGAGCGTGTGGTCTCAAAACTTAGTGGATGTGGTTTAGCGTATATGGGACTAGTCCGCAGGCAGTGTCGCCTCCTTGATGAAACTGAAACGGAAATTGAAATCCGTACTCGTCTCTTCCACATTGCCACTGTTCTTTTTTCTTCTTTGTTTTTTTTTTTTTTCTAAACAAATTGGTCAGCGTCCTTTTCTTTTCCTTTAAAGTTTCTTTCTCTATTCTTTTTTTTTTCTTTTCTTTCTTCCTCCTCTGTCTTTAAATTTGCTTTTCTTTCTTTTTTTTTTTTTTTTTTTCTTTCTTCTTTTCTATTTTTTTTTTTTTTTCTTGGTTGTCTCGGTATCTGGTTTTTTTAGTAGGATTACGTAGTGTTTTGTCGTGCGTCGCCCTCTGCAACAAGCGCTATTTCGCTCGCTCTCTTTCTGGTGTCGATTTTTTTTTTTCCTTCCCCCAGAAATCTGAGATAATTTTATAGTCAATTGTAAATGAGAGCCGTTACTTACTTATTTCATAGCACACGAAAGAGGCCGTTTATTTTATTTACGAAAGTTAATTTCCGAGTACACGAAAGTAAAAAAAACCGTGCCAGTTTTTCGAAGCTGCGAACGTTGTTGTTGAAAGCCCTAAGACATGGGAGCTTCGTGTGGTTTCTTCTCTTTGGAAGTTTGGACCGTGGTCCTTCTTTCTTTTCTTTTGCCTTTCTTTTTCTTTCTTTTTTTTCCGTTTTTTCTTTTTTAAGTTTTTTAAAACGCAGTAAGCTTTTGTTTATTTTTTCATTTTGTCTGTGTAACCTTCCGTGCCACCTCAGTGGCGCTGCACACCCACACTGCTCATTCCGTTCTCCCTCGTTCACAGCAGCGTTCACCACATCCCCGGCACCGGCAATTCACAGGGAGCAGTCAATGTCAAGCCGTCCAAGAGGCAACCCACCACCAGAGAAGACACTGCACTTGCCACCGAATCACTTCAGAGGTGTTCAGTGGTGCCTGTGTTTATCCAGCAGACGCTCTTATTCTCCAGGACGGTGCCACAAACGTCCGTCTGACAACTGTTTCCTCATGACTTTGCCAGTCAACGGTGAAACCCAACAGAACCCTCCCCAAGGGCAGTGACGTGGAAAAAAAAAATCGAAACTGACGTCACCATGAGAGCAGGTCATGAAAGGCCACAAAAATTTTGAGACCACCTGAAAACAAAAATGCTGATCGATGTGGGCCGTGTGTGTGTGTGTGTGTGTGTGTGTGTGTGTGTGTGCGCGTATATTTATTTTTTTCCATTGTCTTATATATCCAGTGCTTTTTGCTTAGCGTATTTTTGTCATGCCTTGTCTGTCCAGTGACCGAACCAAAAAAGTCGAAAGCTTTTGTGAATCAAGTGCCCCCCTGGGTGGAATAACAGTGTGAAAACAAATGAATCGTTAAAAATCCATGTCTAATCTGTCTACATCCAACGATCTCTTCTCCTCTCTCTCTCTCCATCTCTCTCTCTCTCTCTCTCTCCTCTCTCTCGGGGGTCAGGGGTCTCTCTCTCCTCTCTCCGTCTCTCTCTCTCTCTCTCTATATATTATATATATATATATATATACATATATATATATAATATTAATTTGTATGCATGTGTGTGTAAATGGCACGCACGACGACGCATGTATGCAGGAGAGCACCCCACGTTCACAAAAGTCCACTCGCACACACTCATACGCACGCAAATGCCAACCCATACATACGCACATGTATGCACACACCGCGAACACTGGCACACACGCCTACACGCCCACATACATACACACATATGGAAATACACACACACACACCCACACACACACACACACACACACACGAATAATAGTGGCGTAAACAATGATGGGCAGGTAGGCTATCCAAGGTCTGATCAAGCCCAGTTTTGCGATCGCTAGAATACCGAATGAATAATATGGAATTTTTTCTGAAGTTATGATAACAACAAGGGGACATTTCTGAATGATGAAGAAATTGACATTATCTTAATTGCAAAAGTTATTCTATCCACACCTACTCTAGGAAGATTATTTCGAAGTTTTATTTCACTTGTATCTTATTTTTGAAGGGGCGGGGAGTAACCTTTGCATGGTGTCTAAAATCACTGTCCTTGTGAACAGACATTAAATTAAATAGTCATTCATTCAACACGCTGGGCTAACGTGCAGTTGAGTTCTGTTAGCCTATTTACCGAGTCGTATTCTTGAGATCATTGTCTTAAACCTACTTTCTATCTCCAGGGTTTCTCTTCTGTCTGTTTTCTTTTCACTTATCTATCCATCAACTGTCAATCCTGCGCACTGTGGTTACGGAGCTTAGAAACGGTGGTGTTGGTGTGTGTGGTGTGGACTAGTCCGCACGCAGTGACTCCTCTTTGATAAAAATTTGAAATTGAAACTGAAAAACTGAAAACTTGTGTCAATGAGGCAGAGAGAGAGAGAGGAGAGAGAGAGAGAGAGAGAGGAGAGAGAGAGAGCAGTAAGAGAGAGAGAGAGAGAGAGAGAACAGAACAGAACAGAACAGAACAGAACAGAGCGGAACAGAACAGAACAGAACAGAATTTCATTCAAAAAGGCCAAAGCCCCCGTTTGAAAGGGGTGTGAAACAATGGCAATGAATGTATGGTACAAATGCGATTTATACTGTCATCCCAATAAGCACGACAACTAGATCAACGCAAGATTGAAAGCAGTTTACCAGCTAATAAGGAAAACGAATGGAAATTAGAGAGAGAGAGAGAGAGAGAGAGAGAGAGAGAGAGAGGGAGAGAGAGAGAGAGAGAGAGAGAGAGAGAGAGAAATGTCATCGTGGACAGGCAATTTAGAAAAGTTTCCTTTCTACCGAGAGCGGAACAGGATAGGTCGAACTAGGAGGAAGCCCCCAAACGGGAGGTCCACCCCACTCCGCCGCCATCCCTCCACCCGAGGACAAATATGTCTGCCCACACGTCAACCATTCCAGATCCCCCGAAAAAGTGACCTTGCGGGCAAGTCAAAGATAAAATCACCAAGGCCACATGACCCTCGGAGCCAGTGCAGACAGACAGACAGACAGACAGACAGATAGACAGACAAACAACAGACATACAGACGAACAGTTAAACAGACAACAGATGGATAGACAGACAGACAGTCAGACAGACAGACAAACAGACAGACAAACAAACAAACAGACAGACAAACAAACAGACAGACAAACAAATGGACAGACAGACTCACAAAAACACAGAAACAGAACTATAAAAACAGTGCTGTACTTGGCAGTCATACCCTTGCTTGCAGAGAAAGGAATATTTAGTGCAGTGCGCAGCTCCGTTGAAAGATGAAAACATATTTCACGCTGTTTTATTGTCATATGATAAGAGTCCGGCCACAAGCAGAGGTATGTCACACGTACGAACAAACACAGAGAGACCATCACTAAAAAAAAAAAAAAAAAAAATGATGATGATGATGATGAAGATGGTGATGATGATGATGATGATGGTGATGATGATGATGATACTAATACTAACAACAACAACAAATAATAACAATGATGATGATGATGATGATGATGATGACGATATAACAGAAAAATCATGGTCGTCTCATCATCGTCTCATCATCATCATCATCATCATCATCATATTAGTGATAATAATGATAACAGTGATGATGTTAGAAGTTTAACAGTTCATTCTTTCAAATTATTGTATAGAACTAAAAGCGCTCTACCGGGGAAAAAGGCAAGAAAACGAACGTGAACACAGCATAATCGTAACCCCCCCCCCTCTCTCTCTCTCTCGCTCTCGCGTGTGCGCGCGCCATACGCTCGCATGCACGCACGCACACACACAAATGCATACACGCAAACACGCACGCACGAACGAACGCACGCACGAACATACACACACGTGCGCTAACGCGCGCGCGCACGCACGCACGCACTCACGCACGCAAGCACACCACACACACACACACATACACACACACACACACACACACACACACACGAGCGCACGCAAACACACATACTCGAGGAAGATACAACAAGGTATAGAAATAGATGAGTAGAAAATGTTGTGACTAAGGGGACCCCCCCCCCCCCCCCCCCCCCCCCCCCCCCCCCCCCCCCTATTTGATTCTATTTTGATTCTGTTGGTTCTCAACTGACATTTAACCAATAAACATCCAGACTTTTCAACCCATCTTGAAGAATTACTAGGAATAACTACTACCTACTCCCCGCTTCCAAACTTTTTACCTAACAAACGATACAGGAAAGATACCTGGAAAGCTGAATTAAAGCTTCAGGGATTGAAATAGGAGAAGATGAAAATGTATTTCTGTATTTCCAAAACGAACGCAACGAACAAAAGACAATACAGAAGCAAGGCGTTTCGACGCTGAGGTCTTCCACTGACAAGAAGAATTTAAAAGTATTTTTTTTCTCGAAAACGAAATTTTTATTTCTTTTATTTCTTTTTTTTTTTCCCGCAAACAAACAAAAGACAATACAGAAGCCTTGAGGTCTTCCACTGACAATAAGAACATTTTTTCTTTTTTTTTTCGACCCTTCGTTGAATAAGTCTATTCATCAAAGTACATTATGTCTCACAACGATACGCAAAATGGACATTTATGCACAATACAATTTAGTTTGAGAGTTTTTTTAAGGTATAAAAATGACAAAAAGAAACAAACCAAAATTAAGCAGTTGGTTATTCAAAGTGGGGTGCCCGTAGGAGGACATTGAAACAAAGGCAAAAACAATTACAGGGCCGCTAAACAAAGGAACGAGCAAATGACAAAACAAGAGATCCAGATCGAAAAGATGATTGACTGTTCGTCCTTTGTTTTCATTGTCTTGAATGATGTTTGTCCTGTATGAAGAAAAACCAAACAAGACCACAACGTGTTGCGTTTGTTTATCCGTTTTTGCTTGAAATCAACCAAGTAAAATGAAAATGGACATGCAGAAGAGATCAGCTATCTCATTCAACGTGTCCGCCAGTATGCGGAGTGTATGTAGTATACATGCGGGCGAAGACGTGTGTATGAATAAAAATGAGAGTAAGACAGGTTTATAGACACGGCAGAGAGTAAATCAGAGAGAGACAGAGAGAGAGAGAGAGAGAGAGATGAGAGAGAGAGAGAGAGCATTGCAGACATACTGTAACATGACGTCACAGGAATACTCATGTGTAGCAGGTCAATACGTCAGACCCTGTCATCCTCATTCCAAAATTTCATGCACAGCAGTATGGACAAACAGATGATGATGTAGGCAGTCCTTTTCCATTTTCTTTATTCATTGATGAATTAACACAGAAACTAGCAAGCAACGGCAAGCAAGACGCACAATCTACAACAGATCTATTATAGCGGTCTATCTTGCTTTTAGCGGATGATGTTGCTCATCTGTCTGAACGAACAGGTGGTCTTCAAGCAAAATTGAATAGCATATGTCGTGTTGAGGTGTATCTTCTCTGCAGTTAAAAGTCAACAACTCAAAAAGTAATATTACTGTGTTTAAAAAGGGGGACGTATTCTTTTAGAGTGTTGGGATTTGCATGATGCGAGACATAGGCATCTCACGACAGACTCTATGAAAACCTTGTTCAGAGATGTCGCACCTGATGTGATCTTTGAATTTCTGAAAGAGTTTAAACATTTTTCATCTGATCTATGATTTTACAGAAGAAAGATGTTTAATAAAAATTTCCGGGTGTGTTTTTAGAAGGTGTGTTGTGTGAATGATCTTTTTTCCCCCTTCTCTTTTAAATGACTTGTGAGTTGATTTCAACGCGGTGACAGCCCTGATATGACCCTTTGCGGTTACATGAAGGCCTACCTTACCTTACTCAGTGGTTAGACGAGTCTGGTTGTACCATGGCAAGGTTACACCTATTGTGGACACGGATACAAAAGTCAGCGATTTATTTTTTCCACAGGGCTGAATTGTTGAGGCTAGCAAAAATCTTTATATCAAAGCGGTACGGATGGGTATAACTTAAAATGCACACACACACACACAAAAGTTTCAGAATCAGTCCTTGGAAGTTTTTGTCAAACTTGTCATTCAGAAGTTAAGGGTGTCTTCTTGCAATATGCAGCCCAAATATGCGGCCTTGATAATGCTAGAGTAATTTCTTGAAGAATCCATAAAAATCTCGAAGGCTTTATGGGGAAACAGATACATACTTAGTATACCTTAACTCCGCGATCAAATGTGCATATTATTGGTTTAAATTATCTTATATGGAGTAGTCTTGATTATATATAAAAAGTGTATTGAAAAAAAAAAAAACCCTGTAATTTACATTCTAGGGGCAAAGAAATAGGTGACGTG
>JADBJO010002534.1:47500-72500 GCA_016801955.1 Conus betulinus
TGTACTGTAGTAGAAGTATTAGCGGTAGTAGAACTAGTAATCGTATCAGCAGCAGCAACAGCAGCGGCAGCAACAACGTAGTCGAAATAATTTTAGCAGCAGCAGCAGCAGCAGCAGCAAAATGACTAGTAGCAGAACCAAGACCTGTAGTAATGGAACAGCAGCAGTAAAAGCAGCAGCAGCAGCAGCAGCAGCAGCAGCAGCAGCATCGTCATCATCATTGTCACTAGCATCAGTAGTATCAGCAGCAGCAGCAGAAACAGTACAAACATCGTCAGCAGCAGCCGCAGCAACAGCAAAAACATTACGACTGGATCAAATGAGAAAAAAAAAAAGGCTTCAGCAAAATGTATAATTCGCAAAGGTACCAAACAGTGAATTGTAAGATTTGGTCAAAACTTTTAGAAAGTGCTGATAACAATAATAATAATATAATAATAATGATGATGATGCATGATGATGATGATGATAATAATAATACCATAATGATTTTCTAAATCTGAACTATTGCCACTTGCGTTCGGACATAATCCGTTGTTGAACAGTGTCATGTTAATCTACGAAATGATATGTCACGATGACCTTTGTACCAGTCCTAGAACAGGAATTAATAATGGCCAACACTGATATAATTATATTAATATAAAAAAGATGAATGAAATTTCGACTGCGTTAACAACGTCAATAAGACAATCAGAACAGACTTGACAAAAGCACATCTCCATCACTTCCAAATGCAACAGGAAGTTCTGTTTTAGTATATCAGCGCGCAAGCTCTGGGTTTATCATTACAGTCTCATTACAGCTCCAGGTTTACCACTACAGGCTCTGGGGTTTACCACTACAGACTCTGGGTTTACCACTATAGGCTCAGGGTTTATCATTTTCTCATGAAAACTGGTTAAAAATGTTCTCATCTGAAAAAAGGATTTCTCGATTTTCATAGCAGACGTTCTTACAGCTTGTTCGTATTCGATTAGTCTTCTATTCGATTTGTATTTGTTTTTTTTGTTTGTTTGTTTGTTTGTTTGTTTGTTTTTGATAGTAGTAGACCCTGAATCTAATTTGCGATCTGTTTTGTTAACTGTTTATTTCTTCTGTTCCATTGCAGTCAACTGAAAGGGACTAACACTGATTTTTGTTGGATTGTTCTGCATCGTGAGGCTAATCATAGCGAACATGCTGATTCTCTTGCTAAAATGACAGCAAGAAAGATGTTAAGTTTTTCTGCGTATGCTACTTCTTCAAAACGCCTTAACCTTCTTTTCATATGAGCAAATTGTTTCTGTAGAATGTAGGAGCCCGGCATGATCATTAAAAAGGTTTATTTTCGTAGTTCCTGAATGATGATGCATTGTAGTGAAGAAATCTCTTTTAGGTTCGCCCATCTGAATGGATTTTCTGTTCAATTTTACCAAGATTAGTTCTCTCGTGGCCGTGGGTTCTCCGACATGTGCTAATTGAATGCTGTAAAAAGGGCATCGGTTCATGTCCGAAAATTTAAAAACCCAGAATACCATAAAAGACAGAGATAGAGTGGAGATGGGACAAAGAAAGGACCCCCCAACAAACAAACAAGCAAGCAAGCAAGTAAGCAAGCAAACAAGCAAGCGGCCAACCAACCAATCAACCAAACGAACGAAGCAACATATAAGCAAACATACACGCAAACAAACAAACAAGCCAAAACAAGAAAGAAAGAAACAAACAGAAAAAAACCAACCAACCAACCAACCAAACAAACCACACACACACACACACGGTACCGAAAGTAGATTTGAAGCACAACTTGGGGAACAGAGAACAAACGACTTCACACAGACTTTTGTCATGCATGTGTCTGGATGAAGTCTAGGAATACTGAGTTATGATATCCACCCTTCCCCCACCCCACTCCCTCTCCTCTTATCTCTTTCACAACTTCCCCCTACTCCATTCTACCCATTCTACCCATCACAGAGAGAGAGAGAGAGAGAGAGAGAGGAGAGAGAGAGAGAGAGAGAGAGAGAGAGAGAGAGAGAGAGAGAGGAGAGAGAGAGAGAGAGAGAGAGGGGGGGGGGGGGACACACACACACACACACACACACACACACACACACACACACACACACACACACACAGACAAGGAATACAGCAAACATGCGTGCAGTCCCTCCATACAGATTTCTGATAAGTAATATTAGTCAAAAGCAAAAACAGAATGACTGCGCCCTCAAACGAACGAAGGAACAAACAATGTACAAAACACAATAATCGTTTTGCAGTTCGTTTGTTCTTTAGTTTGGCGGCGCAGTACTTCTGTATTTTGCTCTTGCTTCAATGTCCTCCCTCAGTCACCCCACTTTGAAGTCTATGCGAGGTCAGATGAAGGTCTGGTGCGCAAGAGAGATATCGGCGACAGTTAAGGTGACATTCATCGACTGTGGAAAGACTGCTCATTCCGTTACTTGAACAAACTGTGGGAAACAGCAAACGGAGATCTAGCCTTTTCTTTCTTTCTTTCTTTCTCGATCCCGGCTACATCCTCGATCCGATTAGTAACGCGATGTCAGCAGTCCTCAGCAGCGACCCCACCGGTCCCCGCAGCTTCTCCTGGACCTCAGCCGGAGCGGGGTCATGTCTGGTGTCTCAAGGCTTGAAAGGAAGGGCAGGACTGTACGATGTGGGTGGGAGTTTGGGAGCCTGTGCCACAAGGGCACTGGTCAGTGTGAGAGAGTTTCAGACGTGAGATACGGGAGACGAGCTGGCAGTGTCCTCTTCGCTGCCTGAAGATGGTAACTTGAGCTGCTCTGTCGAGTTGGTGGATGCTGTCCTCTTCAGTCCCAAAGTCCAGGCGTTGGCGACACGCTCTTCTGAAGTTGTTCCTCAGAATGTTTTTTTGCAGACCTGACCGAGTCATTCGTCGACTGTTGAAAGTCACATTCATCAAACAATGGAAAGACTATTGATTCCGTTACTAGAACATACGTTAGAAATTAACCAACGGAGATCTAATGGAGTCATTCATGAATAGAAAAAGATAATAATAATAATAATAATAATAATAATGAGGACAATTTCTATAGCGCCCACTCTAACAACGTAGGCTACAGGACACACACACACACACACACACACACACACACACACACACACACACACACACACACTGTAAAGATAATGTTGCATACATAAACACACTATATGACACAGTGAACAGCTCATTTGTACACGAGCAAAGTGTGCAAGTTACATGTAGTAATTTAGTAATTATTTCAGGTGGTACCCTGCAACCGGCGTTTGAACAGAAACGTTTTAAGTGTAGAAGACTTGAAAGCCCGATGATGCCAGTGGGACCCAGAAAAACACCGTGTGTGTCAGCAGTGTGTGTGTTGCGCGCAGCTCTTGGAACCCCACCGTACCGCCCCAATTCGTGTCTTTCAACCGATACAGCAGCCAGACAGACTTGTCAGCTCACTAATTACCTCTCGTCTTGATAATTGTGATTCAGTCCTGTAAGGCTTGCCAGCAGATCAAATCTCCCGGCTCCAGCGAATTCAAAACAACACAGCGAGACTCGTTTCCAAGGAAAAAAAAAAAAGGCGAGATCACATTACACCACTGCTTAGGAAGCTTCACTGGCTGCCTGTTAAAATTTCGTCGTCAGAAACAAACTAGCCACTCTCGCCCTCCCGTTTCTTGGATGGCTCTCTTCCACCCAACCTGTCGTCTACGCTCTGCGCAGGCACAGTCATCACGTGCACTGCGCTCTTCCAGCCATAAATTCCCAGAATTATTGATGCGAAATTAATTTTTAAATCGTTTGGTGGGCGTCCCTTCAGCTTTGCTGCCCCAGCTGTCTGGAAATTCACTGCCTTGCACTTGACGAAACCAGCCCACTTGATCTACTTTCAAAGCACGGCTGAAAAAGTCATTTCAGTCGAGCATTTTGAACGATTTTTTTTTTTTTTTCCACATCGTCTGTACACAGTGAGTTCTGGGCAGTAATGTAGCGGTTGTATGTGAATGAATAAATGTTGAATGGTGTATTAAAGCGCAATGAGTATGTTTCAACAAGAACTGCGCCACATAATTGATAGTTATCATTATCATCATCATCATTGTTACTACTGTTATCATCATTATAATTCATCATGATTATTATTATTGTTATTATCATTATTATTATTGTTATTATTATCATCATCATTATTATTAGTGTTAATATCATTATCATTACTATCATTATTGTTATCATTCCTCTTCTTCGTCTTCTTTTTACTTCCCTCAACTGCTGAACCGACCAGCTGGAAGCAAACTGTACCTAGAGGATTGAAGCAACGCAAGCCATGATACCTTGCTTTTCCTTGTCATAAACAAACTTGAAAATGACATTCTTCAATATGATGCACACGCTGTATGATTGATTCCTCCTCATTTTACTGAACTTTTGATCCTTGTATGTGCAGATGGCGTAACGCTGATTTCAGATGCCGTTGCCCGTCTCCACGATCCACTTGACGTTTTGTACAAACTGCTGTTCGTCTGGAGTTTCCATTTAAAACTACACTATCAACTTGACGTTTTGTACAAACTGCTATTCGTCTGGAGTTTCCATTTAAAACTACACTATCAACTTGACGTTTTGTATAAACTGCTATTTGTCCGGAGTTTCCATTTAAAACTACACAATCAACTTGACGTTTTTTGTACAAACTGCTGTTCGTCTGGAGTTTCCATTTAAAAACTACACAATCAACCCGACGTTTCGTACAAACCGCTATTCGTGTGGAGTTTCCATTTTTAAAACTACACAATCAACTCGACGTTTCGTACAAACCGCTATTCGTGTGGAGTTTCCATTTAAAACTATGCAAATTCAGATTTCTAAGGGAAGTGAGTGCAGGCAGAAACTGAAACAAAATAAAAAAGAAAAATAAATCTACCGCCAGATGAAAGAACAAATTACGAAACAAACACTACCCGTTTCGACCTCTCGGGTCTTCTTCAGCCACACAAACAACGCTTAAGACGATGAAAACGAAGCATGTGTGTGTGTGTGTGTGTGTGTGTGTGTGTGTGTGTGTGTGTGTGTGTGTGTGTGTGTGTGTGTGTGTGTGTGTGTGAGAGAGAGAGAGAGAGAGAGAGAGAGAGAGAGAGAGAGAGAGAGAGAAAGAGAGAGCTAAACAAACCAGTCCTGGAGTTGGTACCAGACAACCCAAGGAATGACCATCACTTCCTGTCTGCTCAGAAACAACGAGACATTGTATAGTGATCCTTTCGTGTAACAGAGGCAGAGCTGTGGTGTGGTGTGCAAGTGTGTGTGCAAGTGTGTGTGTGTGTGTGTGTGTGTGTGTGTGTGTGTGTGTGTGTGTGTGTGTGTGTGTGTGTGTGTGTGTGTGTGTGTGTGTGTGTGTGTGTGTGTGTGTGTGTGTGTGTGTGTGTGTGTGTGTGTGTGTGTGTGTGTGTGTGTGTGTGCGTGTGTGTGTGTGTGTGTGTGTGAGAGAGATAAAGAGCTATTCATAGCATTTAAGCAACGATTTAAAGATATTGTCTGATTGTGTTTCTATGTATATTTTTCATGTGCATATTATGAGTAGAGCAGAAGTTATATTCTTTGTCCAGTCGTGTCGGAAGAGAAATTAACACATAACGCCTCATTCCCCGTAAGAGTGAAATGTTGGTTGGTGTGTATTTAAGTATATGCATGTATGAGTGCAGAGGTACTCTTGGTGTGTTAAACCTGACTTTTTAACCATCAGAAAAAAAAACTGCTTAAGCGATACCATCTCGATTTCCCCCAACCTAAACACCCTCCCTCCCTTTCCCATCCCCTTTTCTCCTACTCCCCCACCCTCTCCCCCCTCCCAACTTCTCGTTTGAATACCACACACACACACACACACACACACACACACACACACACACACATTCACACACATTCACACACACGAACAATCAAAACAGAATAATTACACGCTTAACGGTCTTTTTTTTTAACATACGCGGAAAAATAACCAAATTTGAAGCGTAAACAAAAGTCGTCAAGAATTATTCCTTTTTGAAAAAAAAAAAAAGTAGGAGCGCTCCCGGCAGTTTGTTTCCCCAGCGACAAAACGTATGCTAGGAACCACCACCCCAGCGGCATTATTGTCGGACACAGACCTCGTTGCTTCATAGATTTTATAACGAGATTAATGGACTCCAAACAATTATCAGTGAGAGAATTCACTCAGGCTGTTTACGGTCGTTTTCCTTTGGGGAATCTTAGCGACCAGTCACTGACACTACCCATACAGAGAGTTACAGAACGCAGTGTGATCCTCAGCAATTCAGATTGGGAAGGGAAACGTACACTCATCAGCCATATGATGCAGCAAAACAGAATTCAGGTTAAACTAGTAAAATATCAGCCAGGCAATTAAAGATTTTTTTCTTTAGTGATATTTTTTTCTCCTCTCTTTTCTATAGTAGTACAGCTGCACTTACAAAATAATACTTTGGAATACAGACCCTTTTTATGCTATGTGAATAAATTATACCCTTTTAAAGATTACATTGATAATGATGATAACGATGATAATGATAATAATGAATGTTGTACAGCACTATGTTTATACTAATTCTGATTCACTAACGTGCTTTAAGAGAGAGAGAGAGAGAGAGAGAGAGAGAGAGAGAGAGAGAGAGAGAGAGAGAGAGAGAGAGAGAAGGAGAGAGAGAGAGAGAGAACAAACAATTTCTTTAAAATGGGGAAAAAAAAAAAAAAAAAACAAAACGACTTAAACGTTTATTTCTACGTTTTGCCACCACAGAATACACTAACAACAATGCAGGCAAATACGAAACATGAATACAAATATAAAATAAGAAATACAACAATAAAAAATAATCTCTCAAACAACAGATCTATAAACAATTCAAGTGATATGAAGTGAAATGTAAGGTGAATACAGAAAATCGAGGGGCGGGGGGGGGGGAGGAAAACAAAAAAAAAAACAAACAAAAAAAAAAACGTAATGTACATAATACAATGCCAACACACAGGCTTGGGATGATTAGAGAGACAGAGAGCACAGTAAGGTAGAAAGAGGAGGGGGGGGGGATGGGGGGGGGGCGGGAGTAGAATAGCGTAGAGAGAGGGAAAAGAGAGATTGAGAGTAAACAAACAACAAAATTCCCTCAGCTGATGGAAGGAAGTACACGACCGTAAAATACATTATAAAGAAACCATAAAGAACATTCTGCAGAACGCGTGTTACAGACTTTCAGGATTGCTGTTTTTAATGGTCTTAAGTCTGTATCAATTTATTGCACCATGGTTCATCACGAATCTGGCGAACTGATAACAAACCAACCTTTCCCTTGAAGCCTACAATCCACGGATCTTGGTCACAGAGTTACGACGAATAAGGAACCGATTTATAACTGAAGTTTGAACGATCTTTCCTCAAGGAAGCGAACACAACCTGCTCGCTGGTGCTCAGCTCAGGCATATCATCGTTAAGCCCGCTGACCTCGGAACTGTGTTTGTGTAAAGTCTCTGTTTGCAGTCTCTTAGTCCACACTTTTACTTGTTTATTTCCATGGCGTTGTGAACTCACTCGGCTGTTTCGACAGAACCGAATGAAAATGTTGAAATTTAGGTCAGGAACCCACAAACTGATTTCATTCATTGACGATTTGACACAACTTGATTTCCATTACAGGAGAGCTTTCATATGATTACTTACTTTTGCGCAAACCCTCGCGGGTATTTACATAAGACTGCAACTATGAACAAATACAATGTCATCGAGAAAAACTAGACTAACGCGTTTTGTGATCTAAAGTTCATTTAACGAAGTGATGTTTTTAAGGTGTTGAAGGGGGTGGGGGGGAGGAGGGGGGAAACGAGACAGAAATACTAATAATCATTATAATGATGATGATGATGATGATGATAATAATGAAATGGAAGGCTAACAAGATCAAATCTAAGAAATGTATAAATGAAGAGGAATCTAGAAAATGAGCAGAATTCATGGTAAAATATCGATAGTATTGACAGCTACGACATCAAAAAAACAACAATTTAAGTACAATAACAGCAATAGTGATAATCAAAAGATGGCAGATTGGGTAAATAATCATACAACAACAACAACAACATCTTCTACTACTACTACTACTACTACTACTACGTGCTACTGCTACTCTACTACCACTACTAAAATGGCAAAAACTAACACTATACAGTCTAAGAAATATACACACTGAATAGCAATCTAGAATATTCAAAACAAAATGAATTCATGATACGTTTTCATAGTGAAGACAGCAACAAACGATCCTGACCTAATGGGAATCTGCTCTCTTCTTTGACGACACAGCAGGTACCCGTCACGGCTTCATGCCTGCACGCTGCTTGATTTGGACGAACACCTGTAGCCTCTTTGACATCGACTCGCCTTCCCTTCTCTCACACAGGCCATCAGCATATTCACTGTGCATCCTCAACAGCTCTGACAGTATTCGTTAGTACTCTGGAGCTTGACATACGTGATGCTTGCTTGCTCTTCATGCGTGCGTGTTTCAAATCGCACCTTAACCAGCCCTTACTTTCTATTACTTTAACAACAATCTGAAGTGCCTAGTGCCTTTCCGATCTTGTTGACATAAAGAGCTATTACTTCTGAAACAAGAAAAGCTCTTTTGTTTATTCCGTTGTATAAGCCTTCTCTCTCTCTCTCTCTCTCTCTCTCTCTCTCTCTCTCTCTCTCTCTCTCTCTCTCTCTCTCTCTCTCTTTTCTGTTTGATACTTTGAAAATGGTCAACTCATTTAGTCTGACTTACTTATATTTTGCAACTTCTTTTTGTTTATGAGCCATATTAGTTTTATATCTAATGGAATATCTACTTAAATCGAACCGAACCTCAATTTAGTGTAGTTTACAGATTTAATCTGAAAAAAAAAAACGTAATTGAATATTTGTTGAATTGTTTGCATCTGACATTATGCAATATTTCATTTACCAATGGAGAAAGTGCTCGTTGAAAGTGACCATAACTGTCAAGAAAACGTCAGTGTTGTGATATTGAAAAATGCTGAGAATGTTAATCGTACATATACAGCTAATACCGGCAGTGACATTTTCGTGCATGGGGATAGCTTAAAAGGTGTTCTTAAGAGTTTTCATTCTGCGAAGTTTGGTCATGCTATCAATTGTAACAACTGAGAAATTGTTGAAGTGTCAAGTGCGCGTGTGCGCCCGCGCACACACACACACACACACACACACACACACACACACACAAACACCAAACAGTATAACAGTATAATTACATGCTTGACTATTTACACATACGCGTCAAAACACCGAAGTTGATGAGGTAAACTTTTAAAGCGCTTTCACGACAAATTTGTTTCCCCGCAAGTTGTTTCCCCGGCGGCAAAGTGTGCTGGAGCTCTAACACATTGTAGCCAGGGCGACAAAGTGTAATTCGCCGACAAAGTGTGTGGTAACGCATGGCCATTAATTTTCTTTTTTTTTTTTTTTTTTTTTTTTTTTTAACCCTTTGCCCTTTTCTTCTCTGTACCATTGAATCGGATCATAATTCATTCGTTATTGTCAGGAGAATGTTCGTTTTCTTCCCGCAATTATTCTCCTTGCTTTGCACAAGTGGCAACGTTTTGCTTATACTGTTGTCCCTCGTTTTCCTTCCACAATAACCCATTGAAATTTGCGATCAGAAGTGATTTTTTTTTCTTTATAAGAAACCCAACACTACAGACATCCCTGATTTTTCATTATGAAGACAATAAAATGAATAGGATTCGTTCATCATGTGAAGGAAAACCGGCATTATTGTCGGACACAGAACACTCTGCTTCATAGATTTATAGCGAAATGAGTTTTACTCGAACAATTATCAGTGAGGGAATTCAATCGGGCTTTTTATGGTTGCTTTCCTTTGAAAATCTCAGGGACCAGTCAGAGAGACAAGCACGCGAGTACCCCATACAGAGAGGCAGAAAAAGTGGTGTCATCACCAGATACATAGATTTGGAATGGAAAGAGATACACTCATCAGCTATATAATGCAGCCAAACAGAATTCAGTTCACACCAGTAAATTATCAGCCAGGCAATTAAAGATTTCTTCTTTGGAGACACCCCCCCCCCCCCTTTTTTTTTCATAGCAATACCTTGCTCTTGCAAATATATTAGGAAAACAAACCTTTTTACACAATGTGAACGAAGTATACTAGTTGAAGATTACATTGATAATGGTGATAACAATGATGATGATGATGCTGATTTTGAATATCAAACAGGACTATCTTTATTCGAATTCTAATTATTCAGTGTTCTTTAATTTTAGTGGGCAAGAAGAAGGATAGATAAGAGAGAGAGGAGAAAAAGAAAGTGAAACAAATAACAAAACTCTCTCCGCTGGTGGAAGGATATAAGTTGATTATATTATGAGAAAAACTATATAGGGCATTCTAGAGACAGTGTGTAATAGGGTTTCAGGACCGCTGTTTTTAATTGTCTTAAGACTGTCTTAATTCAACCGACCATGGATTCACGAATCTGGCGAACTAATGACAAAGCAACGTTTCTCTTGAAGCCCACAATCCCCGATCGAGGTGGCAAGAGTTACGGTGAATAAGGAACGGATTCATTACTGAAGTTTGAACGATCTTTCCTCAAGGGAGAAAACTCCACCTGCTTGCTGGTGCTTGGCTCAGGTATATCATAAGGCCTACTGAACTCGGAACTGTTTTGAATTGCCATACAATCGAGTTTTAGCAATCCTTTGCCCAAAGGTGTGGATTTTTGTTTGTTTGTTTTTTTTTTTTTTTTCTTTTTTGCTTATTTCTACAGAGTTGTGACTCGACTTTTCGACAGAACTGAAACTGTTTTCATTGACTGAAAGAGTTGATACAAATTGATTTCCATTATACAAGAGCCTTTATAAAGTTACTCCCTTTTTGCACAAACCCTCGCGGATCTTTGATTGCAATGAAAGACTGGGCAACTTTCAACAAACACAAGGTCATCGAGATTGAACACTAGAGGAACCGGTTCGTGATCTAAAGTTCATTTAAGAAGTGGGGCTTTTACACTAAAGTCTTTCCTAAGAAGGGGAGAGGAGGGCAGGTCGAGATATGAGTTAATAATAATAACAATGATAATGATGATGATAATAGGAATAATAATAGTGATAATAATAATGACAATAATAACAACAATGCTAATGGTAATAACAACAACAGCAATAACAATAACAGTAATAATGATAATGATGATGACAATAGTAATGTCATTAATAATGATAACGATAATAATAACGTATAGTGATGAATAGTAATGTCATTAATAATGATAACGATAATAATAACGATAATAGTAACAATGATAGAAAATAAATGGATGCTACTGACAAGATAAAATATGAGAAATATACAAATGAACAGACAAAAAAAAAAAAAAGAAAAAAAAAGACCAAACACAAAACAGATGATGAACAAAATAGATAAGATATTTATAGTGATGACAGTAACAATAATAAAAAACAACCATTGTACAGTAACAATGGTTATGATAATTGAAGGGCGGAAGATTAGGTGACTGATGATAATAATGAAACAATAATAATAAAATGGAAAAAATAACAAAATAAAATCAAAGAAATATACGAATTGAATAGAAATACAGAAAACAGAACAATGAATAAAAGTCGTAATAAACATTTAAAGTGATAGCGACGACCACAATATAAAAAATGATGATGATGATAATAATAATAATAATAAATAATAATAACAATGATAACAACAACAATGAAGGATCAATGAGTAAGAAAGTATATAAGTAAGAAATGAAATAATGAGGTCAAATCAAATAAAACTGATCAATAAGTATAAAACGAAGTTTTCCATCTTCAAAACAAAAGTAATAATGTTCTACCGCCAGTGGAAGTAACAGTGCACATGAACTGACTGAGTTTCTTTCTTTCATTTACTTAAACAGCAGCATATAGAAAATGCAGATCATCAGAGTTTCTATTTCTTGGAAGTTTTCATATGATGTGAAAAGATAATTCTGCGTGAACGGTTGTCGATTTTTAACAGTAGCGTGTTAAGTGCTGACGTTCAGTGACAGTTTTGCAACGATCCAGGGAAAGAAAAAACAATTCTGTATCCGTCGATTGATCGAAACTGGAAACACAGAGCTGCACCAAAGGATGAAGACATCGAGCGTGGAGCGCTAAAGTCTTTCTGCCACGTTTGGTAAAAATCGGTTGTGCAGTGCTTGCGTCATCTGGCCGACAAACAAGTAAACAGAGAAACAAACCGATGGACTCGAGTAGAGAACAAAAACCCCCCCCCTCCCCCCAAACAACAACAAACAAAAAAACAAGCAACAACAACAACAACAACAAACAACAAAAACAACCCCCCCCCCCCAAAAAAAAAAAAAAAAAAAAAAAAAAAAAAAGAGACACTGCACTGCAGCCTTCTTCACGGAGATAATAATAATGATAAGTGACGTTAACCATCATGGGTCCATCTATTTTCTAGCAAACGTGTTTCACTTTCCTTGCAAGCAGGTCAAAAGGAAAAAGCATAATAATAATAATAAAAAGAATAAGACGAGATCCGCCGGTTGGTCCGGACTGGACTCGCAATATGGATCCGCCCCAAAATTGAATGAGTTCGTCCCTTGTCCACATTCAATCATTTGACGAAGTTTGGCTATAATAAGTTGTGTAGTTTTTGCTCAGGGCCAAACACATAAACCAACAGCCTTGAATGAAAACATGACTTCCTCGGTGAAGGTACTGCTGCTACTGCTACCACAACAACAACAGCAAAACTGCTACTACTACTACTGCTGCTGCTGCAGCTGCTGCTGCTACTACCAAAAAAAATATTAGGTAGGCACTCAAGGTCTGACCAGCGCGTTGGGCTAATGCTTAGGTCAGACATCGGCTGAGTCGTAGCCACGAGACCCTTTCTTAAATTCTCTCATCTTAGTTGTTAATTCATTTATCCATCAGCTTCAAATCATGCGTAGTGTGGTCTCAAGACTTAGCGGATGTGGCGTAGCGTATATGGACCAGTCCGCACACAGTGACGCCTCCTTGATGAAACTGTTACTGAAATTGAAACCACCACCACCACAACTCCTACTTCTGGTACTACTGCTGCTGCTGCTACTACTACTTCTACTACTACTACTACTACTACTACTACAGATTATGATAAGTAATAATAAGAGTAATAATTATTATTAATGATAAAAATCATTTTGATGATGATGATGATGATGATGATTTTATGGCTGTTGTTGTTGCTGCAGATGCTGTTGTTGTTTCCATTGTCGTTAAACATCATTCATTTATTCATTTATTTATCTATTTATATTTGTTGTTGTTGCTGCACGATGATGATGATGAGGAGGGATGATAATGATGATGATGATGATGATGATGATGATGATGATGATGATGTTGAATCTTCTTGTTGTTGTCGTCATTGTCGTCGTCGTTGTTGCTAATGATGTTGTTGTCGTTCTCGCTGTTGCTGTTGTGATTGTTGTTGTTGTTTTTTGATTATGGTTGTCACGATTACAAATCACATCCCTGCTCTTTGGAGTCACTTCAGCCGACCACTTGGCATTAACGTCCAAAAATAGCGTGCACCCATTCACCTCACAGCATCCCACACAAGTCTCCCCACAAAACACGCGACCGTACTATTCATTATTTACAAAATGTATATGTGGCAGCTATTTCTCTCTTCTTTTCTTTTTCTGCTGTCTAAAATTTTCTTTATCAGTCTATTACTCTTTACTTATTTACCTCTTCATACTCTGATTTTTTTTTTTCCAAATACATATACATCTTCTTTTGAATGTATTTTTTTCCTTTCTTTTTCTTTCTCTTTCTTTCTTTTTTTTTTCTTTCTTTCTTTCTTCCTTTCTTTCCTTCTTATTGTTCCAATCACACTCTTAGCATTTTTACCCATCGACGGGTTAATTCTTTTCCGGCTACTGTATTACTATTATAATTATCATCATTATTGTGGTTGTTGTTGTGTTGTTATTATTGTCGTATATTATTATTATCTTATTATCAATATTAGAATAGTGGAGTTTATTATTATTATTGTCGTTGTTATCATTAGATATTAGCATTTTTTTTCTTTTCTTTTTACAATTCATCCTTTCTGATGAACTTTATTCTGTTCGTATTTCTATATTCCAACATTTTTGCATAATTCTTAGATTTTATTTCACTTTCCTGCCTATTTTCTCCATTATCATTGTCATTAATGTTTTCATTTTTTTTTAATGGTCTCTTCCCCCGTTTTCTATGTCATCGTCGTCGTTATCATCATCATCATCATCATCATCATCATCATCATCATCATCACCATATTGTTATTGTTATTTTTGTTGTTGTTGTTGTTGTTGCTGCTGCTGCTGCTGCTGGTGGAGGTGGCGGCGGTGGTATTGTTGTTATCCTATCACTGCTATCATAACTATTATTGTAACTATTCCTGCCCTTTTCCTTTCTTTTTCTTCTTCTATACCTCTTTTGCTACCATTACTGGTGTTACGGTTACTATTTTGATACTATTATCATTCTGTTTCATCTATAATTTTTTTAAACATTCTTCCTCTTCTGCTTCTCCTCCTCCTCTCCTCCTGCTCCTCCTCCTCCTCCTCCCTAATAATAATAATAATAATAATAATAATGATAATTATAATAACAATTATAATGATAACATCATATCATATCATAATTGTTATCATTATCATTATTATCATCATCATTATTTCAATACGTATCTTCACTTCAACCTATTCCCTTTTCTCTTCAATCCCATTCCACAGTGTTACTTTTTCACCAATACGACATTTTGCAACTTGAAGAGAAAAGTAAATGTTCGTTCGTCCTTTGTTTTCATAGTTTTGAATGTTATTTGGCTCGCCTGAAGAACATTCATACGCCGAAACGCGTTGCATCTGTTTTTGTAAATGGTTGGTTCCTTCGTTTGGAGGCCGAGTAGTTTTATTTCTGCTACTAAGTTTTAATTTCCGCTTGCGGTCTCTGCTTTGAAACCGAAATAAACTCTTCGGTTCGGTATATCCGCTGCTACAGTAAGCTGTTGAAAATGAATGACAATAGATTATTGAGAGAAAACCTATGGTATGTTATTTGACATTGACTCAAGGGCAAAATCAACTGAGTATCAAATGCACGTATGTGTTAATGTGATTTGGGACCAGTATGCGTGGCTTTATCAAGAAGTACAAGTTACAAACCATTTGACAGGAACTGACTGATAAGTTTGCAAACATGGGAGAAGTCATATATAGGCATGTAATAGGTTTGATATCTATCTATCTAAGCACACACACACACACACACACACACACACACACACACACACACACGCACAGGTCTTGACACTTAGTAAAGAAATATATCTCCGAAATTTTGGTGCATGCTTATCGTTATCAAAATGATATGCTGTGGTGTATTGCTCCGTTCCCTTTGAGAAGAATCCATTGAAGACAAGTTCATCTTGTTTTGCAATGCTCCGTACTATGCAATCTTCGTCTGAAAAACAAACTCCTGTTAAAAAAAAAAACGAAAAGAAAAGAAAAAAGAAAAAATCGATAATGACCCATGTTTGAGACTTTTTTGTTTTTTAATCATAACTGAGTTTAAGTCCTGCTTTACTTATTAATGTCCTTAAACAGTGAGAACGTAATTCGCACACTTCAAACGTTGTACATGTACGTCAAGCTTTCCAGTTGTGAGAGGTAATTGTTCAGTGATTACTGGCGTCTCACACTCTGAACAGACTCATAATGTTCTTGTTTTGATTACTATTTTTGTACAGTTATGTTGGTACAGCATTCACACTAGAAGGAGATAGGGTATTGTATGAAAAGCTGTTTGAAGCTATTAAAAAGTTTGAAGACTTCCTAGGACTTAAACTCAGTTATGATTGAAAAACAAAACTGTAAATGTGTTATAATAAAAGCTGAAGAACTCAAAAAGTAAGTATCTGTCCGAAAGGAAAGTAAAATGGAACCCACCTAAATATAAGATAGTAGGTATCTGGTTCACAGACCATTTCTCAAAAACGACAATCAACACAGCAGATAAGTACAATGAAGACGAACAATTGTTCAAAATTTGGTCAAAGCGTATGGGTACACCTCTTAGCAGGATTGCTGTATTGAAGTCCATGATACTTTCAAAGCTCATTTACCTATAGGTTCTCTACCAAATCCTCCCGAAAACGACATACAATATCTTCAAAAATATGTTTTGAATTCATATGGAATGGAAAAAAAAAACCGACAAGGTAAAAAGAAAAAAAAAAAAAACGCAGTACACACTGTCAAAAATGGAGATGTAGATGCAATTCATTTAAGCAAACATGTAAAGCTCTGAAACTGACATGGATAAAGAAATTATGTATGTCAAATGCAAAATGGAAAAAAAAAAACATTTTGAGTGCTATGTGCCCGGATAAAGATTCATTGGACGTATACGGATATAGAAAATTTCTCTGTAAAGAAAGTAATAAATTTTGGAAAGACGCCTTCACTTCTTATGTTAACTTAACAGATCAGGGTATATTAAATAGTTCGAATGAGCTATTAGCAGAGCCGTTTTATATAATGACATGTTTAAAGTGTGTAATAATGTCATTACCTTAAAAGAAAGTGGATCACTAAGCAGATATTTCTGGTTAAAGATGTTAGTAATGAAGATGGGCGTTTCCTCGATCAAGAAAAACATTTTCAGAAAGATATGATAATAAGGTAAATTATCTAGAATACATGGGATGTATATCATTAATAAAAAGGTATTAAAAAGAGTGCAAAGGTATTTAAAGAGAACAAACGATGATTATAATCTAAGGACAAAAGCACTTCAAATGATATCAAGCGTTAAAAAAAGGATCGAAAATTTTCTACTGTACTCTCATAGCAAAATAAATAATATCTGATATCAGTTCATTCGCAAAGTGGAAAAATGAATTGAGTTGTGAAATAGACTGGGAGAAAACATTAAAACAAGTGAAACAAATTACAGAAGTTAGATTAAAGTGGTTTCAAACAAGAACTTGTTTAAAGAGACTCACTCTTGCTTTTATTGCTATTTTTGTAAAATGATGTCACCCCTTTTACGTAGGGCTTTGATCGGTTTTGAATAAAACATCTGATTTGAATCTCCCTCCCCCCCCCCCCCCCCCCCCACCTCTCTCTCTCTGTATATCTGTCTGTCTGTCAATCTATCTATATACACACACACACACACACACACACACACACACAGTACACACACCACACACCGGATGTGCCCACACACACAGTGTGTGTTGTGTGTGTGTGTGTGTGTGTGTGTGTGTGTGTGTGTGTGTGTGTGTGTGTGTAAAGATAGATTGACAGACAGACAGATATACAGAGAGAGAGAGAGGTGGGGGAGGGGGAGGGAGATTCAACACACACACACACACACACACACACACACACACACACACACACACACACACACTGTGTTTCCGGATGTGCCCCGGATGTGTGTGTGTGTGTGTGTGTGTGTGTGTGTGTGTGTGTGTGTGTGTTAGACTTTAATAAGTTCTCAGTAATTACACTTGATAGCACGACCAAACTCGACAGCATGGAAACTAGTTTAAAGACCTTTCAAGCTGCCCGCTGTGTGAAAATGTCACCTATTGGAAATGGCTGTACGTGTGCGATTTACATTCTCGGCAACACTTTCAATATTTCAAGAAAAAGACATTTAAAAAAAAAATCTGATTACTTACAATGAAGGCGTTCTCCACTGATACATGAGATAGTTCATCATTTGCGAATAATGCAACAACTATTCAGTCACATAAAAAAAAAAAGAAATCTTTTTATTTCTGCCAAACGGTTTTTGATGACAATATATGAACACGAAATAGAGAACTAATATGGCCAAATGTAAACCAAGTATGACAATATGAATTTATCATTTGCGGTGAACCCAGGAAATGAAGCTGAAATAAAGGAATAAATCAAACTCTGTCCTGTTTCAAAAGTGATAGATGTTTATGAAAAAAAAAAAAATCGAGAAAGGCTCTGGACATTTCATATTATTGTCAAATTGATGTAAAACTGGGTCAATCACACAGTAAACTCTGATATATGCGTGCATCAAGAGCAGTCAACTGTTCCATGTGACACGTTAAAATGATGCTTACAATCGGTGTGTCTAAGTTGTTGACGATACGCATTGAATAGGGTAGGTGGCCTGTCTGAAAAAGGCGAATCGGTATAAGACAAGAGACTACATCTGTTCATCTCATGTAAGAAGCAGAACTGAAACCTTGACTGGTGTCTGCCCTGTAGTGGAAGAACAGAACGGAAGAAGTGAGATCTTATTCCATTGAGCCAAACCCCCATTTGAAAGAGTGTGAACAACGACTATAGGCATATCTGTGATAAGTCGGCCGGCCGAATGTTCTCCTGTCCCTCAGGCAAAGCTAGGGCAGTTTTCGCGCGAGGTATGGGATTAGTTTTCTGGGCGTCTCGAGAGTTTGATCTCCAATACCACATGTGTGAATAAAACGTTAAAGTATGAGGATAAACTGGTGAGTAAATCACCTATCCAGGAGGCATCAACAAGTAGATAAACCAGAAGAGGAATGTGTTTCACCTCAATCAATGGCTATTTACAGTGTTGCTCTAAGGAAATGAAAGCATGGACATAGATGCATGGGTTCCTACAGCGAAAATAGCCAATGGGTATCCACGTCATGGTTCAGTGACGGTCGGTTTTGCCAGAGACTCTTGAGGGTCGGTCACACGTACTGAACCTCAAAGGTGAATACCTTCAGCAGGCTAGATCGTTTGCACCTCATGGGTAATGTGTTCAAGTGGGACACTGAGGCATCAGGCCTTGGCACAAGGAGAGGGGTGAGCTATTGGCACTCTACAGAGTGTATGGGAATCAAACAGGAGTTAAATGATGTGTTATGCATCAGCCACATGGTATCCAACTCTTTGCTGTAATTGTGTAAGGGTACATCAGTGATTTCCCTGACTGAACGAAAATAATTTAGTCTTGGTTAGATTTTCCCCAACTAGTTAAGGTGTAAGTCTCTGTGATGTGTAAGGGTTTCATGACCAGGTATTCCACTAGGTGGGATGGAATGATTGGGGTAGTTATGGTGGTTCCATCCGGGGACGTGTAAGGGTTTTATGACCAGGGTGTTCCATCCGGTGGACTGGAATGATGGTGGTGTGGGGGTAGTTTTACGGTGGACTGGTGTGGGACGCGTGGGAAGTAAGTAACCTGACTGGCAGGGCAAGGATGAATCGGAGATTAATTGGGTTAGGTGTATTTGTGATGTGAGTGAGTGAATGAGAGAGAGACACTGACATCTTTTATTGACATTGGCCTTTTTGTCAAGGGGTCCAATGTCTTTTTTTTTTGCATAGAAGAAAAGAAAACAAAAGAAAAACTGCAAATTAGGTGTCTACACAACTACGCAGAATTAAGATATTATTCCACTTTCCATCACTCACTTTGTGTTTCTTGTGTACGTTCTAGTACAAAATCATTCTCACACCACAACCATTCCCTTCACATACGCACACTGATCCATCCTACCTTCCATCGACTTGCACGCACGCATTTATATCCTTATCCTCACTTCGCCCCATTCACACATATTCTCTGTACAAATACTTTATCTGGCTTGATATTATGGAAACCATTCACTTGAACCATCAAGCTTGAAGATCAAATAAGTATTCCAAACAATAAAAAAATGAAATATAATTGACATCCCCTCAGTGTTTTGAACTTTTATTCATTCATGATTTTCTTCCTCGTGTCTACAGCTTCTGTTACATATTTTGCCAGCATCTTTTAATATGTTTCATCATTTGTTTCATCACTTTGTTGTTAAGGTTTCGATTCTGAGAGAGAGAGAGAGAGAGAGAGAGAGAGAGACAGACAGAGAGAGAGAGAGAGCAGCGTGTGTGTGTGTGTGTGTGTGTGTGTGTGTGTGTGTGTGTGTGTGTGTGTGTGTGTGTGTGTGTGTGTGTGTGTGTGTGTGTGAATGTGATTGTTCTGAACTATACTTTCAGTTTTCAACTTCTTGACTGGATCCTTGCTTTTCACCCTGAAGGCAGGCCATGATCAGTTTATCTCAAGCATTGTGTTTTGACCGCCCAAAGCGGAATCAACATGTTCGTGAAGGTCTTCACCGTGTCTCTAATTTTCCCGAGATGCTCGACTGTTTCAATGAAATGGCATTTCCGCATTCTTGGACACCTTTGTCAAAACATTCATAATCATGTTCTTCAACAGTATAATCTTCTTCGCCACCTCTTCCTTCCAGTTGTGAAAAGAGCACAGAGCTATCTCCAGTCCTGCTGATGACAAGCCTACTGAAATATTCTACCCTCCTCTCCCTTACTGAAAAGTGATCAAATATGAAAACCAGGATACCAGGTTCGACGATAGCCTCTGAAATAAAGGTTTTGCATGTTCATGTCCACTCAGAGCTGCAACTAGACACAGCATGATCTATTTTCTTCGTGGGCAGCAGAAAGTGTTAAGTGATGCCCATCTCTGTACAAGTGTTTTGTGGAATGTGTTTCTTTGTTCAGGGGTAGGCGATGAAATCAACACAGGCCTACTCATTTGTTTGTATGTATCTAGCGGTTTTTTTTCCCCGAACTGATCTGAAGTTCAATATAATGAATGTACAGACGGCCGGTAAGTAATGTATAAAACTGACAGTTTCGTACTTTCCTTGCCGGATCATGCACCATGTAGTGATCCTGCTTGAGAAAGAATCTGTTTTAAAAAGTCTTCAACTTAATCTAAAAATGACATACAATGTTATCCATCGAACGAGCTACAACAAGCTTAAAGCATATATCATAATCTGAAGTACGTTACACTGACAGTTTAACAGGCAACCTGTAGACTAAGACAAAAATCTGCCCCCATCCCCCCACCCCCAAAAAAATAATGATAATAAAAGGAAAATAAAAGAAAAAAAGGGACAGGTTTGGAAACATCATCTACTAAATACATGAATACACAAATCTAAAACTGGTGGACAAAAGACATAATCTGTTACAAAAACGACAGATTTTGGATGCATGATCTACTGAATACATGAATATAATAAACTACTGACTTAAGCAGAAAGTATATAAATAAATAAGTGAGTAGACAACAGCAACAAGAAAGACGGAGGGAAAGAAAACAAGAGACAGAGGACCAATCTCCCAACCTCAGTCCAATTCTACATTTGAAAGCAATAGTTTCTAAACCATTATTCATGATACCAGCGAGGGTCTTATCTGCACACTTCTAGACACAAAAATGTTCTCTTTAAAATCGATTTGAATCATCAGAAACGAATTTCTGTGCGGTTTCAATTATTAACAAAAAGCATTAAAAACAGGATTACCTTTCAGGAGAATTTGAAACTTTAACATGTTTTGAAGTAAAAAATTTAAATAGTGTTCGCACGAACTACGTTAAAGAGAGGATATGATAAGAAACAGTGTTGGGTTGTTTCTCTTTTAAGACCACAGGCACAACCTCAGTCAGCCAATAAATGTCATTTGAACATCTCGTTTTTAGATCACTAACCCCTAGGCGACGGTAACAATAGATGATCTGTTCTTTCCTTTGACCGAAGTGAAAGTATTTAGGTACAGCATAATCATGAGCGGACAGGTAAAGTTTAGTGCACATAAGAAACTGCGATAATAGGACTTCACCATTGTGATGCTGAAACTAAACCAGTTACTTCCCCGCTAGCAGCTCTCTTTGTTAAAACTGCTTGGGAAAAGAATCCCTATTTTTGCGCCCTACTCCATGCTTTTTTTTTGAAGGAGAAAGGTTAGGAACTTTTTCTCCAACTTCATAAACCCGACATCAACTGCCACCTGAAAGTTTTCTTTGAGAATGCAACCTATGCCTTCTCTCTCTCTCTCTCTCTCTCTCTCTCTCTCTCTCTCTCTCTCTCTCTCTGCTTAAACATTTCTTTAAGGAAACTGTTTGTGACTTCGTGAACATCATGAAGGTCAACAGCCCGGTTACAACCTGTCTGCATTGGCATTTTGAATTGAATCATATTTATTACCAGTTGGTAGCTTCGTTCGACTTTTCCCTGAAGACTGAGGGTGATTTGGTCTGCTTCATGGTGTTTTGACATTTTTTCCTTTCGACATAGCTTTAAAAGTTGCCTGGAACTTTAGATCTTGGTCACGCTGATAATCGACAACATATTATAATCAGCAAACTCTTTTTTACTTTTTCATAACATCAGAGCTTCATTTAGTTCACACGGCCCTTCGAAATAAATGCACAAGATATGTATCTCACCAATGAAGAATGATGATGTATTCGTAATTTTTTTTTTTCCGTCCCAACCTCTGCGCCACCTCAGAGGCAGTGCACCCACGCCGCTCATTCCGACACACCTCGTCCACAGCCACAGCCCGGTCAGCAGCCCCGCCACAGCCCCGTCACGGCTAATCCACAGAAAGCAGTCAGTGTCAAGTCGTCAAGAGGCAACCCACCGGACGAGACACTGCACTGCTGCCGAGTCACTTCGGTGGTGTTCAGTGGCGCCTGTTCTGATCTAACATACACAGGACACCACCTACTAAGCCCCCCTACTGACGACAATAATTGCTTAGTCGCGGAGCCGGCGTGAGTGAGCTCTCCCCCGGAGGGCGCCACCACGTCCGTCCAACGACAACCCCCATGGACTCGCCGATACCGGTGACCCCGTTGGAACCAAACCAAGGCCACAGACGTGGAGAGGACATCGAAACTGAGGTCACCATGAGAGCAGGGCATGAAGGGCCACAGAATTTGAACCTTTTTTTTTTTTTAATGCTGATCGATGAGAATGAGGATGATTAAGATGATGCTACGGATTTCCATTTCGGTCTGAGACTACATGACAGGGCTGTACTCTACGCTTCCTTTCATAATATATCCCGGCGTCAACCAGCCCGAGAGATACAGGCACCTGCAATGTTGATCAGGAAATTTGAGCAACACTCTCAGAAACGCATCCATTAAGTGGATGAAACTCGACTGTGTGTGGTCCCAGTCTTCCCAACTGAGTCCGCAGCAAACTCAACTCTGGGGGTAGGAGCCGGTCGGGGCAGAAAAACCCACATGACTCTGATGGGATTCGAATCCACGACCTCCCAGCCGGAGTCCGCGACGCTAACCATTTCGTCACGGCGGCTGGTATGTATTCGTAAACTTTTCATATGCGATTTGTACAATTTCTTTGTTTTCTTGGGTTCCATTGATTTTTTTTTTACCCCAGACATTTTGGCACAGATCTCTCGATTAAGTTTGTACACTCCTGTCTCAAGCTTATCTACGTTGTCCCTAAATCAAGATCTTTGTTGAACTGTCTGATGGCAATGAACTGAACATTCTTCCCTGAACTTTACAATTCTGAGAGCGTATATAACTGCAATGAAAACAAATTTCTGTATCGAACAAACTTAGGACACACGTATTTTCTATCTTTTTGTTTGTGCGAAGTGAATTCGAATGTGCCTCTGATTTTTCTAGCAAAGATTCTCTATTGAACAGATTTTTTTGTTTGTTAAATACGTGTGTTTGTGGACATCTTGGTTTGGGGAACAAATAAAGAAACAATGGAAATTCAAGAAATGCAGATGCTTGACAAGGATATATTATTTTATCGCTTGCTTTGAACACAGAATACATGGATTTTATTACCAAAAACAAATACATGACTCAATAAAATGTGATAAAAAGATGACCCAGTTTCATATTTATGCTTTTCAGAAAGTGATTTCTTTAAGAGAGAGAGAGAGAGAGAGTGTGTGTACGCGTGCACGTACGCGCGCGCGCGCGTGTGTGGTTGCGCGCGCGCGTGCGTACGAGCAAGCATGTGTGTGTGTGTGTGTGTGTGTGTGTGTGTGTGTGTGTGTGTGTGTGTGTGTGTGTGTGTGTGTGTGTGTGTTTTATGCGCGCGCGCGTTTGTGTGAGCGTGTGTGTGTGTGTGTGTGTGTGTGTGTGTGTGTGTGTGTGTGTGTGTGGTCACTTTTATTTGATTTTACCCATCTATTACTGTTTATTTCATTAGTTACTAAATCATCTATCCGTCCGTTTTTACAACAATAAGGATGATAATGATTGTAATAATAATAATAATAATGGTGATAGTGATAACAATTATTACTATTATTGTTGTCCTTGTCACCATTGATATAGTTACCATGAAGCGTACTGATTTAGTATTATCTAAATGTCTACGTATTTGTTATTTTCCCTTCATTTCATCTGGTTCTTTTCTCATGTTATCATTATCATTATTGTTATTTTTAAACTCATGTCTCTCCCCTATCCTTAACTTTCCGTTTTCTCTTCAGTTCCCTTCTGCAATTTTAGGCGTTCACCCAAGCCCCCACCCTCCACCGAGTTGGAAAAGGTTTTCAAATGATTCTGTTTGTCCTATAAAATATAGTTTGTTCTGCCCACAGAAGACCACTGTGTCGAAATGTATTCTGTATGTTTTGAACTGTTTGCTCCATACGTTTAGCAGATCAGTAAGTTTACTTTTGTTCTCCAATTTTAACTCATGAACTTCCCTCTGAGATAGGTTCCAGCATTTGTTCGAAGGAGGACACATGTTATGTCCTTGATTGGTGAAAATTGTCTTCATCGTTTTCAACCTAACGACTTCGTCTCTTACTGAGCAAAGCACGGCTCCCAGTCAGCCAGCCAATCAGACTGCTCTGCCAGTCTGCCATCACTGTGTGCGCTCTGCCTTCTCTGGGGAGGGCTGCAGTACAAGGCCATTCCTGATTGAACGGACTCCAAGATCGCGAACCTAGTTTGTCCAGTTTGGCAATTTTGTCTTCATTCTTGATTTGTCCAGTATTTTGATTCATGATCCAAAAATCGAGAGGTCCTGGAAC
>JADBJO010002534.1:77500-85000 GCA_016801955.1 Conus betulinus
TAGAAGTATCAATAAGTGGATTTCAAACTGGCATAACAAGAAGAGGAATATGTCTCACCTTCATCGACGACTGTTTCCAGGGTTCTTAGCGTGGACAAAGAGGCGTGAGTCCATCAGCAAAAGTAGTCGTGGTTATTGAAAGATCAGAAGGACGATAAAATTGCGTATCTTCAATTCAACCGTGAATCGGTTCTGCTCTACGGCTGCGACACTTGGTGAATGACCAAGGCAATACAGCAAAAAATTCAGACTATCATCAGCACCTGTCTGTGGCGCATCTTTCAAAATCAGGTGACCAGAGATCAACAATGAAGATCTATGGAAGGAAAGCAGACAGGAATCAGTGGCCAAGCAGATTCTGCGGAGGAAGTGGGGCGGGAGTGGGGCTGGATTGGACACACTCTCAGGAAGCCAGCATCCAGGACTACACGCCAAGCCCTGACATGGAACCCGCAGGGGAAAAGGAAGAGAGGCCGACCTCGCTGCAGCTGGAGGCGAGACATGAGGCAGAGATGAAGAGGCAGGGGACCAACTGGACAGGCATTCAGCGAGCAGCCCAGAACCGAGTGCAGTGGCGGAGTATTGTCGATGGCCTACCTAGCTCACCCTTGAGCTATGGGCCTAAGCAAGTAAGTAATTGACGTTTGACCATTAGCCTACAAAGTAGCTCTTGAAGAAGATTGGTTACGCATCTTGAACCCGAGGGGTGAATTCCTTCAGGAAGCTTTAATCCATTAGATGGTTTGCACTTGATGGTCAGGTGCTGAAGTGTGAAACTGAGGCATCCGGTCTTGGCTCGTGGAGAGGCCTGAGCTACTGGAACAATGCGCAGTGGAGGGGAAGCGAAACATGAGTTACAGTGAAGTGTTATGCATTAACCGCATGGTATCCGACTCTTTGTTGTTCGTGTGTGAGGGGCACATCAGTGAGTTCTTTGGCTGAAGCAAAATAATTCAGACTCAGTGGTAAAATGTTCACAACTTTTTAGTGTAAGTCGTGATGTGTATGGATTGTAAGATCGGTTATTCCATCGACTGAAACCGAGTGATCGGGGTTAGTCATGGTGATATGGGGTTGGATAAGTAATGCTGGAGAATGATTGGTTAGATATATTTTTGACGCATGCGTGTGTGCATATGTGCGTACCTGCGTACGTGTGTGTGTGTGTGTGTGTGTGTGTGTGTGTGTGTGTGTGTGTGTGTGTGTGTGTGCGCGCGCGCGCGTGTGTGTTTGTTCGTGTGTGTTTTGTGTGTGTGTGTGTGTGTGTGTGTGTGTGTGTGTGTGTGTGTGTGTGTGGCTGAAATTCCATTGGCTGAACCTGTATCATTAGTACGATCACTTGTGGAGGGCGAAATCATCCGGTCTTGCTGAGAGCTTAGAACAAATAAAGAGAGGTAGAGTCAAGGAACCGAAGACTTCACGTATCCAGGAGGTGTGCTTGTAACCTTGTGATGTGATGGAAAACCAGAGTCCAGGCGACCCGAGTAGAGAATCGTCTGCCTGTGCACGACAGCGAACCGAAGGCAGTAAGGGGCATCAACCCTGATGGGGTCCAGACAGAGACGTTTCGGCCCACGAGGATTTCTGCAGCACCTGAAGACTCTGGAGAGATCTGACAGGGAGCCCGTTCAGAGTAGGGGACGAATGGCAGCAGAGGAGTTCGGGGGACTGGGTCTGAGAGCGACAGCCACACTGCCAGTATCCCTCAACAAGGATTCGGCCGAATGGGGAGGATTGAAGAAACACTGTGGCATATTTGGAAACGTCAATGTGCGTGCGATGATGTAGGCTGACGAAAGAACCAAATAGTTCAGCCATGGGAAAACAACTTACAAGCTTGGGTTATCTGTTCTTTCCTCTGACTGAAGTAAAAGTAGTTAGAAATATTGGAGCATTGTCTTGACCAAATATTTTAAAAGTCATTCTAAGTAACCCCGCTAGTGAACATGGACAAACAAATTACAAGACAAAGCAAAACACAAAGACAATTTTTTTTAGAATACTTAAAGTGAAAGGGGTGTGTAATCACTGGACCATCTACATGCTGCTTACATTTTTTTGTATGATACTGATAAAAAACGTCCTGTAATGGCGGGAGGGGGGCTTGGAGTCAAGTTTTTAAACAACATTTTACTTTTGAAATATCATTGGTGTCCATCACCCTTGATGGGGCTTCGCTGTGAGCGACAAGGTGAGCGTGCCTAAGTGGGGCAGAGTCTATATCTATAGACTGTAAACGCTTCTGCCCACACCCCCATGCATCCCTGAATATAAAAATCATATATTAATAAGAAGACGGAACTTCGGAAGACCCATCACAGGGAAAAACAACGATTTTCATATTCATGGTGATACAATAAAGAAAGTAGGTTGAAAGAACACGATAAGACACACTGTCAAAACTAAAAAATCAAAATCGGCTCCATCACCCCATTTTTCACCATTGCAATCACATTTAAACGTAATGATTACTAATGCCGAGGCGAAGGTGACAATGGGATTATCTGTTCTTTCCTCTGACTGAAGTAAAAGTATATATAGGTATACCAAAGTCAAGAGCAGATAAGTAATATTCAAAAGCATTTGCTTTCTCTGTAAAAGCTGCTTGAAGATGAATTTCTCCTTGTGCCCTCCTCTGTACCTCCTTTTGTACGAGATAGCAGGAATGAATTTTTCTCTAACTTCATAACCAGATTTACCTGACATCAACTGCCACTAGAAAGTTTTCTTTGAGAACTCAGCCGATGTCTTCAGTGCTCTCTCTCTCTCTCTCTCTCTCTCTCTCTCTCTCTCTCTCTCTCTCTCTCTCAAGAGGCGTAAAAATTCCAAGGGAAATGGTTATGACTTTCTCGACCATCATGAAGGTCAACAGCCCCAAACCAGCTCAAACCTGTTTGCATTGGCATTTTGTAAATCGTTTTTTTTTTTTTCTGACCTATCGGCTGCTTGATTCGACTTTCCCCCGAGACGGAGGGTGAATGGTCTGCTCCTTAGTTTTTGACTTCTCGACCATCTGGGAATGAAGGTCAACAGCCCCAAACCAGCTCAAACCTGTTTGCATTGGCATGTTGAATTTTGAATTAAATCGTTTTTTTTTTTTTTTCTGACCTATCGGCTGCTTGATTCGACTTTCCCCCGAGACGGAGGGTGATATGGTCTGCTCCTTAGTGTTTTGACATTTTCGCTTTCAGCATAGGTTTGAAAGATGCCTGGGAATTTTTGGTCCTGGTCATACTGAATGACTGACAGCATATCATAGTCAGCAAAATATTTTTTTTCTCCTTTTTCACGACTTAAGAACTTCGTTTACTTCTCACGGCCCTCAGAAATAAATAAACTGAACAGATGTCTGAGACGGAAAGAATAACCTAGCGTTCCATTTCCACTTTGAAAGACCAAACCTGTCAGATCGGTCTGCCAGCTTGGCTTCACTTTATTCACAGAGACCAATCAGGGACAGATTTAGTGGTAAACCTTGCACATGCATTTTTTGTACACTTTGTACATGTTTTCTGCTATTCCACTGATTTCTTCCAGACGCTTTTGCACAGGTATCTCGCTTATCTCTCGCACACTCTGCCACAAGTTGACGTCGGCTTTGCAAAGTCGCTAAAACCAAGATTTCCGTGTAACTGTCTGATGGCGAAGAGTTGGGCACTGCTTCAAGAAACAACTTTGCAGTGAAAACTGATCTCTGTGCCAGACAAACGTAAGGCTGCGCGCCTGTTTTCTCTGCTTTTTCTTTGTGTTCAGGAGATTTCCAATATGCCTCTGATTTCCCCGCAATATATATATATATATATATATATATATATATATATGTTTTCTTTTTTCATTGAAGATAACTTTTTTTCCTAAGTAATATATGTGCGTTTGTAGACATCTTAATTTGGGGACCAAATAAAGAAACAATCGAAATTCAAGAACTGTGCATGTTTCACTGGGAAATATCATCTTCTTACTTTCTCAAAGCCTTCATGCATGGATTATATTACTGAAAACAAGTACAACAGAAAAGACGGTATACAATATCATAGAATATCACAGACATATGAGCACGAAAAAGGTTCATATTAATATTATCAATCAAAAAAAAAATAGCACACACACACACACACACACACACACACGCGCGCGCGCGCGCACACACACACACACACACACACACACACACACACACACACACACAGGCACGCATGCACGCACGCATGCACGCACACACACACACTTCTGGTTCTTTATCGGTTCCACAGACACTCTTGAAATCTTCTAGATCCAAGACGGTCGAGTCAGTGTCAGAAACCCCTAAAAACTCTCTCTCTCTCTCTCTCTCTCTCTCTCTCTCTCTCTGTGTGTGTGTGTGTGTGTGTGTGTGTGTGTGTGTGTGTGTGTGTGTGTGTGTGTGTGTGTGTGCGTGCGTGTGTGTGTGTGTGTGCCTGTCTGCCTGTCTATTTGTCAGTACAACCTGGAGTTAATCTGACAAGTAAATGGTTTTCAGTCAGTCAGTCTGTCTATTGTATACAACCAACAGAATTCCCATATCTTGCTGAACGGTTTCACAGACAGGCTTGAGCTGTCCTACATCCAGTATGGTCGAGTCAGTATCAGAAACGTCAATACTCATTCTTTTTTTCTGTCTATCGTGTTTTAACCAACAAGAAACAGCTATACACTAATCGTCATTACCACGTACCTACTAGCATTTTTGCCCATCATATGTACCATTATTTCACTCTCTTACCTTTAAAAGGCCTTCAAAGAAGACGGAAGCGGAACTGAAACAGTTAACGGTGAAAAAAAAAAAAAGAAAAAGAAAAAAAGCATGTTGTGTGGTAATTTTGGTCAATGCAGACAGCTGCTGTGTGTCCTAAACTACCCTGTTCAGAGATGTCCCACCTGACGTGATCTTTGAGTTTCTGAAAGAGATTAACATTTTTCATATGATCTAAGATTTTACGGAGAAAGATTTGTTAACGAAGTTTCTGGTGTGTTTTTAGAAGATGTAATTTAAAGAGATGTGTGAAAGGTGGGTTTTTTTTATGACTTGTGAGTTGATTTTAACGTGGCGACAGCCCTGATATGGCCCTTTGCGGTCGGCTGGGCTATAAGCAACATTACCTTACCTTTGTGTCCTAAGCGTCTGAAACATTATGCAGCAGCTCGCCTACAGTTACTATACGTGCACTTGTGTGAGCTTACCTCTCCTCAGTTCTTTCCCTTGAATTTCAATCAATGGTGATCGACGGTTTTCTTCCCGGAATTATGGCATTCAAAACAACATTGTTTGTTATCTGAAGCAATATATCGCCTAGAAAAACAAAACAAAACGAACGAAACAAATAAACAAACAAAAAACCCGAAATAGACACATTCATCACAAAAATCTTGTTATTTTAGAAATAATGCGCAGAATGTTACGTTAACAAAAAAAAAAAAAACCCATCCGTCATGCAAAATGCAAAAATCTCAAAAACTGTTGAGAGTTTTAATTTGGTTTGATGAAGTCATAACAGACATTCCTTGATCACATTTCATAATCATCAATGTATCTACGTTGATTCTTGTTACTGTAAGGGTCAAGAGGCATAACAATTCGTATGATTCGACCATCGTGTGAACAAAGATAGATATGAAAAGATTTTAGCACAATGTATTTCAGAATGAGTCTTAATTAACCAAGAATGATTACATTTAAAGCAAAACGCTTTTCAAGATCTAGGGGGAAAAAAAACTATGAACGCACCGGAACAAGTACATTTTATTTGCATTTTTGATTAATGTATATCTAATAACTCTGTTTTCTCACAAAATGTAACCTTATTATCAAAATGTGTTCTATGAGCCCTACTTCGTCTGCGACCTTGCCCTTGCCCTGTAACTGTTACCGTATCAAACATTGATGATGAATATGCTGACTGAGAGTCTAATTATCTGTAAAGTTTCAGCATAATATTTTGAAACGTGTTTTTTATGTTTGTGCATAATGTTTTTACACAAGCCTGGCACTTGAACTTTAACCTCAAATAGTACCTGAACGACTGAAGTGATTGAAAAAAAAAAAACGGGAGTAAAGGTGTGTGTCAAATGCTTTTAATCATATGAGCGTTCACTTTGGAAGTCTTCAGTGACCTCGACCTTTGTTTCAAAAACGATAAAGTATGAAAAAATTGCCTGCTTGGAAACTTTACTGAGACACTTAAATGAATGTGTGCTTGTGTGTGTGTGCGTGCATGCGTTCGTGTGCACGCTTGATATAGATATGTGTGCAATTGCTTCAGCCAAAACTACTACACCACATCTTCAAAGTTGGAGAACAAGTTTCCCATCATTCCCAAAATGATACACAGTATTTCAGTGCACAATAAGATCCAGTAATAATGGCCATAACAGCTCGAAACTGTCAACCACGATCTGATCACAACAGCCAGCGCCACTGAAGATGTTATTGTTAAAATCCTCGGAAGAGTTGTCCAGCTCTCATGAAGGATGCCCGTTTATTCATTGCTGCCAACGAATCAGTGCTAAGGATCGTAATGCCCCCCCCCCCCCCCCCCCCCCCCCCCCCCCCCCCCCCAAACGAGGTATTTTTGTGAGTGCGTGTTATGATGTGTGTGACAACTACTCCTGAAGAAAAAACGATTATTTCGAAAGTTTGTTCACAGATGGCCCATTTCTGGGGGAATTCTCGCGTTAATTCTTTACACAAGATGGTTTAATACTAAGAGTAATACAGCCAAAAAAAACCAGCGACATTTGTTTTAATATAGACGATTGTTTGAGAAATGCTAGTTCTCGTGGATGCAAACAAATTGATTTTGATGATTTTTTTTTTTGTTGTTGTTGTTGGTAATCTCAAAGAAATACCTGTCGTCCGAGAGTTTGATGACATGCTGGATTTTTTTTTTTTTTTTTTTTGTATAGCTACCTCCCCTTTCCCTACCTCCCTTCTTCTAAGTATGAAACATATTGATCTATTGAAAAACTTTGACAAAACAGGTTTTCAGTTTAAACTATGTGTATGAAAACGCAAAGAACAAGATGAATAAATCTGAAACTTTGTACCCCTTTAAGCACAAGACTGTAAACTACAAACAATCTGAAACCTCCAGCAATCTTAAATATTAAGATGAAATGAGTGAGAGAGAGAGAGAGAGAGAGAGAGAGAGAGAGAGAGAGAGAGAGAGAGAGAGAAGCTGTTGTTTCGTACGTCAATTCGCCGTGTTTAAATTGGAATGGCTGTCAGATCGTCAGATAAAAAAAAAAAAACAAAAAAAAAAGGTCGGTTATTTCGGCTAAAAAAAAATTCATGCTTCTACTTTTTTCTCATCCCTTCCTCCTTTTTTTTAAAGGGTAGAAATACTCATTTTTAATTCGGTTTTTTTTTTTCAATCTTTATAAATTATCCCCAAAATGTAAAAACACATACGTGAAACTTTGAACACATTTTTCATTCGTGCGGCGACGCTCATGTTAAGAAGACTTTTATTTCCAAGACTATCA
>JADBJO010002534.1:90000-122500 GCA_016801955.1 Conus betulinus
CTATGAGACGCTTCTAGTGGTTCCATTATGACCCAGGCCACAAAGGGAGTTTCTCGAAAGATCTCGTTGAAAGGGGCTGGAAGGTCTGTATACTCCCAGCGCGTCCTGGCTCTGAGGCCACTTTCTTCACTGAGTAGAGTGTAGTGAAGGCTGTGACGCCGATTCCGTTATTCGGGGGTTTTTGTGAACGTAAAGGGCTGAAAAGCAACAGCCATTGTTGGGCCGGGGTGTAGGTCTAACGGATTGAAACGCGAGGAGCCGTAGCGAGTAGCACGCACTGTCCTGAGGTCGGTGTGGTTGGTTCGATCCAACCATGATTTGAAATAAAAGAGAGAGGAAACCAACGAACTGGTGTTGGCGTGGAAGATGATGTGCCCACTCACTCTCTCCCCGTCACGTATTCCACCAGCTCTCCTCCATCCCTCTTCTCTACCTGTCTGTCCTCTTTACATCTTTACATTTTTGTTATTGTTGTTATCGTTATTGTTACTTGTAAAGCTTCGTCTTCATCATCATCATCATCATCATCATCATCATCATCATCATCATCGTCATCACCATTTTCTTCTTCTAGGCGATAAGTAACATGAAGTGATTTCTTCTACTACTACTACTACTGCTGCTGCTGCTGCTGCTGCTGCTGCTAGCGACCCTTCATCTTCTTTTCTTCTTCATTATCACCATCTTCATCATCATCAACATCACTGTTTATTCTTCTTCTTGTACCATCACCGCCATTATCATCACCACTCATGATAATAATAATAATAATAATAATAATATGGTGGTGGTAGTAGTAGAACGGGAAGGAGTAGTAATAATAGTTGCAGCAGCAGCAGCAGCAGCAGCAGCAGCAGTAGTAGTAGTAGTAGTAGTAGTAGTAGCAGTAGTACTACAATACTATACATTACTATAACAGCTGCTACTAACAATACTACTACCATTGATAACGATGCTACTACCACTGATAATGAGCAATACTACTGCCACTTAATAATGAAGACCAAATCTATGCACACACCCACGTCCAGAACACTGCGTTTCACAATCTCAGACAACAACGAAATAAGAAACACACACACACACACACACACACACACACACACACACACACACACACACACACACACACACACACACACACACACATGAATAAGAATAACTTACAGTAGCCATGTAGATTTACAAATGGCATAAACATATAATGGATGCTTGAACAGCGAAATATTGCAATGATTACAGTCCATAATAATCATAAAATACAGACACACCACATACTCTTGCAATCCTAAGCGCAGGAAAAGTGCGAATACAAATCATCAGAACATGACTGACCTAAAAACAAAAAGTATCAGGCGTTGGGTTTTGTTCAGAGGAAGAACATACCACTGAGCTCAAAGTTTTGCTACAGTAAGTCATTGTTACTTTCCTGTAATGAAATAGAAACAGTGCGTCCCATGTATGCCATCCACAAACCTCCAGCACAAATCTAGCTGCAAAGTGACGCGACTGCAGGCGGAAATCTAAACAAAATTTTAAAATGAAATTAACAGCCAACCGCCAAGAAAACGTAGACAAATACGAATCACAAGACAAAAACACGACACCTTTCGACCTCTTAGGTCTTCTTCAGGCAAGATACGAAACACTCAGGACAACAACGAAAGTGAACGCGCTATCACTGATCTTCGTCCAACATAAAGTTGTAATGAGAAGAAGGGTGGTGTGAGTGGAAGAAAGAAGTGAGAAGAGGGTGGAGGGGATGGACGGGGAGGGAGGGGGGGGAGCAGAATGGGGGGAGGAGCGGGGGGGGGGGGGGGGGGGGGGGGGGGGGGGGGGGGGGGGGGGGGTATAGCCATGCTACCTGGGACGGCCGGGAACTCAGAAAAAAAAGGAAGACAGACGACTTTCATCGTAAACTCTACATCTTTCAATGATGCAGTAAGCATGCTTGCGGTCTGTTATTAATAGCTTCCCCGCATAATTTTCTCTACGTTTTTTAACAAATAACACTCATTATACTGACAATGATTGAAAGCATGCAGCTTTTCGCTACCGACTGTTCATATTTAGTTACTGGATTAACGAATCGTCCCCCTCTCCTCCCCCTCTCTTCTGATTACCGGAAAAATATGACCGGTTGTAATTCTGACCTTGAGAGACATTTAACATAGATGATTTAGATTCGTCTGCTCAAACAGTTTGTTTTCTTACTTATAAAAACCACAACATGAGACGTAAACTATTTCTAGAGAAGACACGGATTTCTTTATTTCTTTCTTCAAAAGAAGATCGCAGTGACAGACTAACTCATTATGACAGCTTTTATTGGTGAAGTTTGCACTCGGTTTGTTAAGTAGCCATACCGCATACATATATTCACTACAAAATTCAGACCGTTCTTTTGATGAATTTGATTGAAAATGAAAAACAAACTAACAAACAAACTGACATCGATATGTTTATTAGTATATTCTCCACCAAAACGCAACACAGAGGGAGAGGCAGAAGGAGTTGCATTAAAAAAAATAAATCAAGACAAAAAGACGACCCCCTGCATACAACCCCCCCCTCCCCCTCCCACACACACAAAATGGGGAGGGGGGGGGGGGGGGAGAAAAAAAAAAAAACAAAAAAAAAAAGAAACAAACAAATAAACAAGCAAACAAAGAAAGACAGAAAGGAAGAAAGAAAGAAAGAAAAAAGACGGTCAAGGAATCTGTCTGATCATCGGTCTTCCTGATAACGAATCCTTTAGTCCCTTTGCAGACGGCTTAGGTTGACGTGGAGTTTCAGCGATGACAGAACACCAAAACTGACTTGATATTATATTGCTCATTGATAACCTCCAGGACTCTCGCATTTAATTTAAGGCAGGAAACGCCTATCAAACTTGAAAGAAAACACGGTGCTGCTATAACTGAACATGATCTTTTTTAAGTGTACATACGGTTCAAGTCTTCAAAAATGCAGAAAATTCTTATTTCAAACATCTTTGGACACACGATCTTTTTTTGTTGTACTTGTGACTAATTCTGTCTGCCTATGTGTGTGTGTGTGTGTGTGTGTGTGTCTGTCTGTCTGTCTGTCTGTCTCTCCACCCAAGATAAATCTGTTATTGTGAGTGGGTATGTTTGTATACTTGACCTCTAATATTTGATATGCTAAATATGTCTTCCTCCTCTTCATCATCATCATCATCATCATCATCATCATCATCATCATCATCATCGTCTTCTTCTTCTTCTTCTTCTTCTTCTTCTTCTTCTTTCTCTCTCTCTCTCTCTCTCTCTCTCTCTCTCTCTCTCTCTCTCTCTCTCTCTCTCTCTCTCTCTCTCTCTCTCTCTCTCTCTCTCTCTCTCTCTCTCTCTCTCTCATCAGATCTCCCCACTGTACTTGTGACTATGAATTTGCAAAGAAAAGAATGAAACAGTCAAATCACACAGGTCACACTCCCCTCCCACTGCCTCCCTCTTTGCCCCTGCACATGCATTCCCAGATGAATGCACGCACGCACGTGAGCGCTAAAGAACACACACACACACACACACACACACACACACACACACACACACACACACACACACACACACACACGCACGCACGCACGCACACACACACACATGCACGCACGTACGTACACACACACACGCGCGCGCGCACACACACGCGCGCGCGCACCTTCACACACACACACGCACGCATTCACGCACTCACACACACTGACTGACTGAAACCGATTTATTGTCAGATTAACTCAAAGTTGTACTGACAACACACACACACACACACACACACACACACACACACACACACACACACACACACACCTTTACACACACACACACACACACACACACACACACACACACACACACACACACACATTGCAAAAACAACAAAAGATTCGAAGATTTGTTATCCTGCAACCCGTTGGGGGACATAACAAACGAAAAACTGAACAAGAAGGATGACAACCATACAGATATGTAGTGGAGCTGTGGCAATAAACTCAGTGCAGTTTGTTGTAACCGCAATGTGGCCGATTGACGAAATGAGCAAGGATTAACCAGGAAAGTGAACAATGTCTAACGACTTTACTTAAACGTGTAAACTCCTGAAATGTACTCTTTCCTTTTTTATAAAACAAAACAAAACAAAACAAAAAAACAAAACAAAAACAATCTCTGAAGAGCGAAAGCAGAATTAGAAGACCGCCAAAAGAACTGAACAAACGAGTTACAAAACAGATACGAAGCGTTTCGATCTATTGGTATTTTCAGGCGGGAGAATGACAGCAAAAACAGCGAAAGAAAGAACAAACACGCAGTCACTTATTTTTTTCTAAAGATCTCAGTGCAAAATATGGCCTTACGCTTTTGATTAAAATTGAGCAATGGAACTAAGGAGAGTAGGGTGGAGGCAGAAAGAGAGAACAAAATAATAATGATAATGATAACAATGAGGATGATGATCATAATAATAATAATAATATAATAGTTATGATAATAACAATGACAATGACAAACAACATTAACTACGACAGCATTAACAATTATGAACATAAAAACAAAAACAACGACAACAACAACAATGAAAAAAATATAACAATGATAGTAATAATGATGCGAAGAAGAAGAAGAAGCATAGTAATGATAATAATAACAACAAGAATAATAATAATGATAATACAGGAAATGGAACAGTTAGTAAGGTAACCCCCCCCCCCCCCAAATGCAAATGGATAGAAATTTAGAAAATACAAAAGGAATAAAGTTATCATGAAGTTTGAACAGTGAAGATAATGACACTGATAGTAAGAATGGAAATTACAGTAATGATGATGATGATGATAACGACGACGACAATAGCAATAATGATGATATTAATAATGCTGCTAATAATGATGATGTTGATGATGATGGTGATGATGATGATGGTGATGATGATGGTGATGATGATGATGATGATGATGATGATGATGCTGATGATGATATTATAACAATCATAAGAACGATGATGATAATGACAATAATGATTGGTGACTCCTCACTGTGATCCTTTTTTTTTTTTTTTTTTTTTTTTTTTTTTTTTTTTTTTTTTTTTTTTTTTGCTGTCCCAACCTTTGCACTTCCTCAGAGGCAGTGCACCCACGCCGCTCATTCCAACACCCCCTCCACAGCCACAGCCCGGTCGGCCCCGTCGTAGCCCCAGCACCGGCAATCCACAGGGAGCAGTCAATGTCAAGCCGTCAAGAGGCAACCCAACGGAGGAGACACTGCACTGCTGCCGTGTCACTTCGGTGGTGTTCAGTGGCGCCTGTCTGATCTAACATACGCAGGACACCAACTTCTAAGCCCCCTACAGACGACAATAATTGCTTAGTCGCGGAGCCGGCGTGAGTGAGCTCTCCCTCGGAGGGCGCCACCACGTCCGTCCAATGACAGCCCCCATGGACCCGCCGATACCGGTGACCCCGACGAAACCAAATGAAGGCCACAGACGTCGAGAGGACATCGAAATTGAGGTCACCATGAATGCAGGGCATGAAGGGCCACAGAACTTGAGACATTTTTTTTATGCTGATCGATGAGAATGAGGATGATTAAGATGATGCTACGGATTTCCATTTCGGTCTGAGACTACATGACAGGGCTGTACTCTACGCTTCCTTTCATAATATATCCCGGCGTCAACCAGGCCGGAGAGATACAGACACCTGCAGTGTTGGGTCAGGAAATTTGAGCAACACTCTCAGAAACGCATCCATTAAGTGGATGAAACTCGACTGTGTGTGTCCCAGTCTTCCCAACCGAGTCCGCAGCAAACTCAACTCTGGGTAGGAGCTGGTCGGGGCAGAAAAAGCCACATGACTCTGATGGGATTCGAACCCACAACCTCCCAGCCGGGAGTCCGCGACGCTAACCACTTCGCCACGGCGGCTGGTCCCTCACTGTGATCCTATCCAACGTTTGCGGGTGGACAACAAGTGAGCAATAAGTAAATGCTAACAGAACCAAGTACAATTAAAACAAATGATGATAAAAAAAACAAAAACAGACATTTCAGATTTCTCATCCATCCAACAAATTTAAATGTACAAGGTCACAATCAGTCAACATTCTGGACATCACCATCTCTCTGCTCCAAACTTCAGTTTGCTGCAAATCAACTGGGTACCCATCTTCCCACCACAAAACGCAGCATTACTTTCTCTGGATCCCTTCCCTTGCCCAGACTCTGCTTCGACGCAGACAACCTCCCAGTGCAAGCAGCTAAGATGTTTGACTTTCGGAGAGCTCTACTCGTGCCCTTCAAACTGAACGAAATGACCACACCTAAGTCACCCGGTACTTTACCCTGCTCAGAACCCAACAGGCCCTACTCATCACGCCAAATACCATCCTACCTGGCTCGTTTCAGTGAATAAAAAAAAAGCACATTTCTCTGTCAGAGCTGCAACGTGGTTTATGCCATATCTGTGAACTGTGCGCGTAAGATCTGTGACAGGTGAGACATCCCGCACACTTGACCAGCACCTTTCTGAACACCTGGCCGACGTCCGCCACCATCGACCCAAAGCAGCCGCGCTGCACTTCAGGCATCCCCGACACAACGTCAATCATGTCGACGTCCTGGCACTTTGGCAATAGCGAAGTGACAATTTTGAGCTCTCTTTGCAGGAATGCAGTCTCACTACCCACTCGGCATCAACATCCCCCCCAAAAAAAAAATGGCGTACACATTTAACCCCACAGCTCCGGCCCACAATACTCTCACGGACACATCTCCACACCACTCGTTATTTACTTTATGAATGTACATGTGCCACAGCTATTTCTATCTTCTCTCGTTCTTTTCTTTATTATCTACATTTTACTTTCAATCTATTCTTTACTTACTCATGTGTCATTGTTCTCATCAAATTATTATCATCAAATTTTCATTGCTGTCAAAATCGTTTTTATTGTTATTAATGCGATGATGATGATGATGATGATGTGAGGAGGAGGAGGAGGAGGAGGAGGAGGAGGAGGATCATTATCATCATCATCATCATTATTATTGTTATCATCATTATTGTGTCCCTATCATTATAATTATCATCATCATTTTTTATTGTCATCATCATTATCACTGTTATTATAATTATCATCATCATTTTTATTATCACCATCATTATCATTTTACTGTTGCTACTCTTTCTCTTAACATACTAATGTTAACTCCATGAAATTTGATCCTCCGTATTTTCTACATTTATATCCGTTGTAATATTTCTTAACTTTTCCTTGGCTGTGTTTCCCATTTGCTATATTATCAATATCAGTATCATTACCATTTAGCTGTTATAGCGACTATTCATCATCAACATCAACATCACATCATCATCATCATCTTCTTCTTCTTCTTCTTCTTCTTCTTCATCATCATCATCATCATCATCATCATCATTGCTTTAATTCGTATCGTCTCCCCGTAAAACTCTTCTCTTCAGTTCCACTCCGCAGTTTCAGCTGTTCGCCAAAGACCACAGATTCCACCGAGATCAAAAAGATGAGTGGCCGCCGCGTGCTGGACCTTTGGTTTAGCAGTTTGAAATGCTATTTGTCTGGCATGAAGAACAACAATCCCAAACGGGTTGTGCCTTTTTTTTTTTTTTTTTTTTTTTTTTTTTTTTTTGCTTACTTGTTCCATTCGTTTGGTGGTGTAGTAACTCTACTTTTTGCTCTTATGCTTCACTCACAGCCTGCGGTCATCCCGTTCTAAAACCATAATTCGCCCAATTTATAAAGTGCTTTAACACCAGTGTATTTGCTACGTATGAATAATGTCTTAAATCTGCATTTATGGCGTATTGCATAATAAAATGAAATTTGTCTTCCATCGCCTTGTTAATAAGATTCTGTTCGTAGTCTTTCCTGGAGTGCAAGTCCAAGTCTTCGTCCAACTTAAATCACACATTTATGGCCGCTCATCATCAAAATCTGTGCGGTGGATGAATACAGAGACCCGGTAATTGATAAATGTCCTCTTCTTGTTTGATGAAATCAGATTCATACTTTATGTAAACGATGATTGTTACTATAGTCTAAAATTTCGCGCCATGAACGAATACAAGTAGCTAGTTGAACAAATCTTTACAACATATTTTTGGCATCGGAAATCTGTTGCGTTTCCCGAAAACAATTATGGCCTGTTCAAAAAAATTTTTTTTTTGCAGAGTTTTACCGCTTAGATGTACAAAACCCACTTACATACAAATCATACAGCACCCTATAAATTCTACACCAGTATTTGTAAGTTGGGGATGAGAACAAGAACGTCCGTAACTGACCCCTTTCGAGTTTTGATCTGCACAGACACTAGATAGTTAATTCCCAGTTCTTCAGTAAATCAGTTCTGTCATAGTATTACGGCTCAAACTGAAAAGATGTTCAAAAAATTAACCTACAGCGTTTCCATAATTTTCAGCCCCCCCCCCCCCCCACCCCCCCTATATCTCACATCCATATGGTAGAACCATTGACTGGAACACATCTGAATTAATGCCGATTTTTTTTTTTTTTTTTTTTTTTTTTTTTTTTTGGTCTTTCTTTATTTCGAGCTGATGGGAACAATGAGGACTTTGACCTTTACGTCTAACCATGCGCAACATTTCCTTTTTACATTGATCACTTTCACCCCGTCTACTAAAATGAATCTCAAAGTTCTTGAATGTATTTACAGTTTTTGTGGTTTAGTCACCGAAATGAAAAAAAAAAATAAAAAACAACAACAACAACAACAACAACAACAACAAAAACACGCCTGGTGTTTTTTACACCCATTGAACACCACTATATTTTTCTTTTTTTCTATATAGTTACATCTATCCTTCTATCCATCAGGTCATGACTTCCAGATGGGCCCTTCTAATGCTGGCAGTCGAAGGGCATCTGGGAGTCATGACCTGGATGCGACCCGGCACTCTTTAGAGTGTAAGGAGTTCAGGGCCGAAACACTTGTCTGAGGGGGGTTTCTTCTCTGAAGACCTTCTGCTGTCAAGCTCTCCCTAAAGTTTCTTCCTTCTAACATCCATCCATGCATCTTTTCATGTGCAAACATACACATGCAGAGGCGTGCACACAGTTCACACACAGAGAGAGAGAGAGAGAGAGAGAGAGAGAGAGAGAGAGACAGACAGACAGACAGACAGACAGAGACAGACAGACAGAGACATAGACAGAGACACAGAGACAGACAGATACAGAGAGAGAGACAGAGACGGAGAGACAGACAGACAGTATAGACAGACAGACACACAGACACAGACAGACAGACAGACAGAGACAGACAGACAGACAGAGACAGACAGAGAGACAGAGACAGACAGAGACAGACAGATAGACAGAGAGAGAGAGACAAAGACGGAGAGACAGACAGACAGTATAGACAGACAGACACACTGACACACAGACAGACAGACAGACAGACAGATAGACTAACCCTGGTTTCGGAAAGGCTGAGAGCGGACGACAACTCGGCCACATCCATGGAGGACAGGTAGTGCGTTCGCCGGAACTTCTCCTCCAGCACCGCCACCTGGTGCTGAGTGAAGGGAACCCGCGGGTTGCGCCCCAGCTTCCGCTTCTTTTCCGCCGCCATCTTTCTTTTTGCTGCCTGCGGCCGTCCAGGAATTGGGAGGAGCAGAACAACACACATGAGCTGCTTCCGCACATTGACAAACTGAATCCCTCACCAAGTTTCAACGATCACAGTGAACTGTTGTAAAAGACACTGTGACATGCGAAGCATGCGAGTTTCCTGTTCATTGTGTTCAACAGATTTTTTTTTTTCATAGATGAATAAGTAAGTAAATAAATGAACAAATACATAGACAAATTATAAATAAAGCATTTCCGTTAGAAAACGCTGAAGAACTTCTTTTGAAAGCCCCCCCCCCCCCCCCCCCCCCCCCCTTCCCCCTCCCCCGTTAGCTCCCCTTCCATCCATGGGAAACTGTATTCACAATTTCACAATATCAACAATTATATCTTCACCATTACCCTCTCTCTCTCTCTCTCTCTCTCTCTCTCTCTCTCTCTCTCTCTCCAGCAGGTTTTAAATGGTTGGGAAAAGACCAACTTAATACACTCTTTCCACACTCCGCCCCTTTATCATTTCCTGCCTTTTCTACGCTCGTGCAAAATGCGTCTTTCTTACTTGTGCTAGCTTCGTGTGTCGTTTTATTTGTTTGAGCGAGGTCCCCGTTTTGTTCTGGTGCTGGGTTTATGTTCTGAGACTTGTCTAAATTTTTGTTTTCGTGTGGTAGATTCGAGGCATTTTTTTCTCTCTCTTTTTTTTTTTTTTTTTTTTTGGTTAGGTGTATCTGTAGTTCTTTCTTCTTCTTCTTCTTCTTCTTCTTTTTGATCAGGTTATGTTTGCTTTTCACCTTCAGTTCGTGCTTTCTCGAAATCTCTCATTTGGTCCTGCACTAGGTCAGCATTTCATTCTGCTGCTAGATTCATGTTTTGTTCTTGGGCTAGAGATCTCTGTTTTGTGCTTATTTCTAAGTTCGTGTTTGGTGGTTTTGCTAGGTTCGTGTTTATTTTTGTACTAGATTCTTGTTTTGCTCTTCTGCTAGGGTCCTGTTTATTCTCGTGTTGGATTCTTGTTTTGTTTTTGCTCTGCTTCTAGTCGGCGCTCGCTCTACGCGTTCATGTCTCGTGCTTGTGCCAGCTTGGTTTGTGTTTCATGCTGGTGCAAAGTTCATGTTTCTTGCTTGTCTAAGACTCCTGTGTTGCTTCAGAGTTAGGCTGGTCAATAATACGACACATGTGAACGTAAAAGAGACAGAAACAAAAAACAAACAAACAACGAAAAAAAAATTTAACTATTAAGCGTTTGCATTTTCGTTTTTTTGTTGTTGTTGTTGTTGTTGTTGTTTTTTTTTTTTTTTTTTCAAATCCACTGAAACTTCAATACAAACAAGGTAATGTGAGGGCAGAATGGGAAAGTGGTTTTTTTTTTTTTGGTTTTTTTTTTTTTTTTTTAATATACAGTCATTATTTTCCTGCAGGTAGCCTAAATAGACAGCGCAACAGTCTAACCACGTCTTTCATTTGTGAGCCATTTATTCCGTTCACTTTTCTTCATTCCAGCTCACAACAGGGGGTAAACAAAAACAATCACCAAAAAATGTATTTGGAACAAAAGAGATAAATGAAGAAACGCTTTCGTGCCGAGTGAGACCACAGAATGAACGAACGAACAGCAGAGTCCATTTACAAGTGTTTAAATCACGCTGCCTGTTTGTACCACTGTTAGAGCAGTCCACAAAGAACCTCGAGGCTTGGAAATGGACACGAAATGAGCAAACAAAACGAAACGAAAAACAAAAAAACAACAATCGATGAATGGACCGGATGATAGTAGGAAGAAAAATGAAAAGAAACAAGACGAAAACAAAGCAAAAAATAAAAAAAACAAAAAGGAGAACAAAAATAATTAAAAGCCGAGAAACAGAATGAACGCCTGGACAGACAAAAAAGAATTGGAGTATAGAATTTCCAGGAGGGATCACTGTTTATGACTGAGAGACCCCCCCCCCCCCCCCCTCATCCTCCTCTCTTCACCTTTTCTCCCTCTGCATCTCGTAGGAATGATAGAGGACAGGGAGAGAGGGGGTAGGGTGGGTGAGGGAGATGGTCTGAAAGGAGGAGGGAAAGAAGGGGGAAGGAGAGGGGAGGGGGGTGGGGAATGGATGAGAGAGGGAGGGGTGGGAGGCGTGTAAGATTAAAATGAGAAGGAAAAGTGTACTAGAAAGAAAGTCGAAGAAAAACTGGCATAAAGCAGAGAAAGAAACAGTGATAAATTGGCGAAATAGAATCTCTCTCTCTCTCTCTCTCTCTCTCTCTCTCTCTCTCTCTCTCTCTCTCTCTCTCTCTCTCTCTCTCTCTGGCCTGCGCGTGCGTGTACAAGCATTCAACTTTTTTTAAACACTGCAATTGAGCTACTCAAGGGCCAAGACATGTATCATCTTTGTTCTCCACAAAAGAGACTCAATAATGTGTTTAAGACTAAAATGTCAACGAAGTCCCTGCCTGTATATAATGTATCAGCCATCTGTTGTTTTGCTTATATTTCCTACTCAATACTTCAAGACTTTCATTCCCCAGTAATGTCTCCAAATGGTCCCTCTTCACATTTAACTCCCGGGTGTCAGTCTGTCCCAGATTGCTCGCCCTCCCCCCCCCCCCCCCCCCTCCCCACACACCCCCACCTCTCACTCCACTTCCTCTCACGATCCTGGATCTATTCCCCGGATGTTTACCTGGAGTTGGTCCAGAATGATACTCCTACCCCTCCACGTTATGTGTGAGAATGATTCGATGGGGCCAGAGGCAAAAACTGGTTGTTGTTTTTTTTTTTAACCTTCTTCTTTTATTCTAAAATAAATATTCGAAAGAAAGAAACAAAAAGACTTAAAATTTGTTAAAGTTTCAAGACAAACAATTCATTTCATCGGCCAGCTTATTGAATAAAAAAAAATCATGTAAATGGTTGTGAACCAAAAGTCAGTAGAATAGTATGGGCTGTCGAATCATATCGAAGCCCCCCCCCCCCCCCCCCCCCCCTGCTTTTTTTTTCTTCTAACCTCAGATATTCTCTCTCTCTCTCTCTCTCTCTCTCTCTCTCTCTCTCTCTCTCTCTCTCTTGGTGGGGCTTCCATCCTCTTCTTTTTCCCTACCTTTTTGTATTACAACTCTCACGCACCATGCAAGTCTTTATGTTGTATTGCTACTAATGGACATATCTTGCTGACTTCAATGCTTTTTGCGTTTGATACATAGGGCGTAACTGTTTTCGTTTTCCATGGATCAGTTTTAGTGAGGGAACTGCCCAGTGCTCCTCCAAAAAGTTAATTTGGGACTGGACTAAAATGACCCCGACCCCCCTCCCCGTTCCCCACGCAGGATACACAAGTTACGGTCGTATCATAAGCAAATGTTGCGGATTGAAGCGCACATAGTATTATCAAGAGATACAAAGACACCCTGAAGGCCAACCTCGGAAGCTGCAACATCGACACTGCTTCCTGGGAAGATGTCGCCCTTGACAGAACACAGTGGAAGCAAACGGTGTACCCAGGGCACAAAGACATTCGAGCGCAACAGAGCAGCCGCCATCCAGGAAAAGAGGAATCGGAGAAAGCGGGGCCCATCCTTGCAGGACTCCATTCCATGCAGTGTAAGTGGCCTCAGGAATTGGTCGTCATTTCCCACATGAGGACCCACATCAGCAGATGACCTGCCTGCCAACTCATCCATCGGACATGACGGGATAATCCATCATAATTATTCTATTTATTTTTTTTGGTCGGCAAGTGCTGTATAATGAGTGTGTTTAGTCAATTCAATACCGCGCAGTTAGCTGGGGACAGGATCGGAATAATCCACCCATTTGACGTACACACTAAAACGCAGCGTACACCCAGATAACGTTTCCCGGTTCATGAAGCATTATTAGGAGCTTCATTTCCCTCGGGTCGGCACAATCAGAACGGTGTTCATCCTCCCCCGGAGAGTTCATCTGGAACAGAACCGGCACGACTCCCTCCCCCCCCGCCCCCCTCCCCCCTTCCTGCTCCACTCTACCTACCCCACCTCATTATGATTTTGGTGTATCCGTATAATGTTCTTTTGGGACTGACGAGTTTTGAGCTTAACTTCTCCCTGGTCAACTCAGTGAGGGAGGTGGCCGGCTCTCTGTTGCTCTACTGTTGCACATCACTATGGAGGTATGGTACCCTTTCTTTCTAGAAAACGGAGGGGATGCACCACCTGGGTATGCGCGAGAGAGGGGGAACCTTAAGGGCTGAACGACTCCCTACTGATAGAACTTGAATTTGGGGCTTGAATTACATTATTCATTAAGGAAAGTCGGGAAAGTGTGTGTGTGTGTGTGTGTGTGTGTGTGTGTGTGTGTGTGTGTGTGTGTGTGTGCGTGTTCGTGTGCACAAGTGCGTGCATTTCTGGGCCCTGCTCCAAAAAGACTTCCTACGGTGACCCAGACTAACTCCTGAGTCGTACTGGTTTGAAAAAAAAAAAAAGGTTGCTCCAAAAAAAGAATTCCTGTGATCAGATCAGTTCCCGCTGCCAGCCTTCATTACACACACACACACACACAGACACACACACACACACACACACACACACACACACACACACACACATACACACACACACACACACACACACACACACACACACACACACACACACACACACACACACACACACACACACACACACACACACACACACACACACACACACACACACACACACACACACACACACACACACACACACACACACACACACACACACACACACACACACACACACACACACACACACACACACACACACACACACACACACACACACACACACACACACACACACACACACACACACACACATGCACACACACACACACACACACACACAGAGCACGCGCAAAACTGGATCCAGGGCAGTGTGGGACCAGACTTGGGCAGGACCAGGCCGACTCCCGAAAGCAGAACTGGAAGAGGGGAACATCTCAGCCCGTGATACCCGCTCAAACGACAAGCGGCGACAGCCCAAAACAACGCCAGGCTGATCAACGCGACGACGACGATATCTTTTTGCCTTTTTACCTGGCATTTCATCTTTCTCGCTCTGCCAGTTGCATGATTCCTAAGTCATGTTCATGTATTCCCCCCCCCCCCCCCCCTCCCCCGCCTTCCCACAGTTATATCCAGACTGTTTTCTTTGCAATGCCAGCGTCATTATTCCTAAAGGAGCTACCCATCAACTAGTATCAAGTCTCCGTGAGAGAATTCATTATGAAAGACTTGGCCACAGGGAAAAGAAGCGCGAAAAAATTACAGTCATCAACTTTCTACGTACAGCGTGTTCGGAATATTGACTATTGACGTCTGTCATGTTAATAGCATCACCCCCCCCCCCCCCATCTCCCCCTTCCCTCCCCCCCGCCCCCCTGTGTGAGCCTCTGCTTCATTGACTTTCTCAATTTTTCATCTTTAAAATCAGAGAGAGACAGAGAGAGACAGACAGACAGACTGAGATTATGATGTCCATTTAGCATGTGTCTGGTTGCATGATAATTATACGACTATTTACCTTTGGTTTATGTTTCATTTAAAAAGTGAATTAGAGAGTTTTTTTTTTTCCTGGGTAAATACGTAAAAACCAACATGGATATCATTTTATAAAGACGTTAACAGAGATATGCAGAACAAAACAACAACAATAACAACAACAATAGTAACCACAAAAGCAAACACAGAGAAGTAAGGCCTCTCAAAAGAAAACATAACTACTAAAGCACAAGAGAGAATCTTTTGAAAATAGTATTATATTGTAACCATCCATTCAGTTTGGCCAACATTTGTTACTTGATGCCAGACATATGTTTTAGATGATACAATCACGTGCAAGCTGCACTCTTTGTACTGAAGGTGCCATAAAACGCCCGATGATGTATGTATTTGCAGAGGAAGTGCGTCTTCGTAACTACGGTAGAGTTAATTTTGAAATAAAGCGCGCTTAAACATGCTGAATGAAAAAAAAAGCATACAAAAAACCAACCAAACAAACAAACAACAAAACCTTCAGATATTACAATGCCGTGCTTCATTCGGCGTCGATGAATATTGAAGCTGAATTTACAAACCGGGTGTTGAACCATTGCATTTAAAAACACGTGCACCGGAAAACTAGCAATTGTGCTGACGATTTTTTTACTTGCAGGGTTTTTTGTGTGGATTTTTTTACTTGCTAAAAATTATTAACACTTTTTTCCATCATCAGTAATTGCCAGGGTCTGGGAAAGTAATACGAAAGAACAAATTTTCTCTGTCATACTGCTATGAAAGTATCTCGTGTGCAAAATTCTCACTGTAGTTATAATACGAATGTGATATTAGAACTGGATAGAGCCTGGAATGCATGGAAGCTTCAAGGAAAAAGTACTTCGAGAGCAGGAGCTATTCAATAACTTATAAATTTTGAATTGAAGAAGCACCAGCAAAAACAAAAACAAACTAAAGACTACAAGGCGTAATCACCATGTTTAGATATAAATAGAATGAGAAAAATGAATATGATTTTTGTGTGTGAAAATTCACGTACCAAACACAAATAAGTCGTTTCATTAAAAGAGCAATATAATACTTCAAAAAAGAAAAAGGTAAACAATCTCTCAGAGTCATCACAAGTAAGAGAACCCCACGAACAGCTAAGTACACTTCATACCAAATCTTAACTTGAGAACTGAATTGAAAAATCTCAGGTTGCAGGGACAAGGCCCAATAACTCTTTCCAGTCGTGTGAGTTCTCCCTCCTTTCTCATCACGGGCATCCGCACTGAGATCAAAGATTGTGTATGTAACAGAGAACCAGTGAAACGTGGTTATGACTTATTCTGAGGAAAATAGTGGCAGATAATTAGAAAAAAAAAATTGTTTTCTTACCTCTCCTTTAGCCCTTAAAAACAATATAAATGTCTTGTTTGTATAAAGTCGATTTTAAACGAAACAAACTGAATCAGATCATGTCGTCCTACACCCTCTGTGTGTGTGTGTGTGTGTGTGTGTGTGTGTGTGTGTGTGTGTGTGTGTGTGTGTGTGTGTGCATGTGTGCATGCGTGCGCGCGCATGTGTATGTGAGATGATAAGAGTACCGGGCCTTAGGGTTTCAGCTTTCATAGAGGGAGTGCAACAAACGTGAACATCCGTCTTAACCGATACTTTCCGTAATACGTATGATACATACAAAATACAGTACTCAAATACAGACGCGTTTAGATGAAAGGGGGCACGCGAAAGGATCCTTTTCAACTGAGTGAAAGGTTAGGGGGAGGTGGACGAGGTGAAGAAAGGGGGTGGAGAAGAGAGTGTTAAAGTGTAAAAAAAAAAAAAAAGTAAACATTTCACAAACAGTGTTTGAAAATGTTCAAATTTTCTCTTGTATTCAGAACCTTTTTATTACACCTATCTGGAGTGGAATTTCGTTGTTGCAAGGAGATTCCTCGGTGAAACTCGACCTGTTTTTTGTTTGTTTGTTTGTTTTTCTGTCCCATCTTCCGTACCACTTCGGTGGGCATCCCCCCCCCCCCCCCCCCCCCCCCCCCCCCCCCCCCCTAAACAGGCTACTCACTCCGGCTCTCCGGCCAGACACACACCCCTGGTCGGAAGCCGCATCCGCGACATCCACAGGAAACAGTCAGAGTCAAGACGTCATGAGGCAACCCACCAGAGGAGACACTGCACTGCTCTGAGTCACTTCGGTGGTGTGACGTGGTATTCTTTTTTCTTTTGTCCAGTCTTAAGCAGGACACCGCCCATTATGTCCCAATACTGATGACACTAATCATTGCTTGGTGACAGAGCCAAGGTGACTGGTCGTTCCCCCCCCCCCCCCCCCCCCCCCCCCCCCCGAGGGTGCCTCAACGTCCGTCCAGAGACAGCCGCCATGAACTTGCTGACACTGGCGAATCCACTAAGGGTATAAACGTAGACCAGCTGGAAATCGAGACCAGCATCCAGCACCACACACGCCAAGCCCTGACATGGAGCCCGCAGGGGAAAAGGAAGAGAGGCCGACCTCGCAGCAGCTGGAGGCAAGACACTGAGGCAGAGACAAAGACGCAGGGGACCAACTGGACAGGCATTCAGCGAGCAGCCCAGAACCGAGTGCGATGGCCTATGCTGCTCACCCTTGAGCTATGGGCCTAAGTAATAAAGTTATCACGAGAGGAAAACATATAATGACCACAGAATTTTGAGACCTTTTCTCAGGCTGATCAAAGAGGAAGAGGATGGTGAAGGCAACGCGATGGAAAAAACCCGTTTCGGTCTGAGATTGCATGACAGGGCTGTATGCTACGAATACTTGATTACGATATATCCCGGCATCCACCAAGCCCGAGAGGTACAGACACATGCAGTGTTGGTAAGGACACTTGAGCAACACTGTCAGAGACGTGTTCATGAAGTGGATGAACTACAACCCTGTGATTCCAGTCTTCCCAACGGCTCCCATAACAGTCAACTCTTGGGAGGAGTCGGTCAAGGCAGAAAAAATCGCAGTTAAGTGGCTCTGATCGGAATCGAACCTACGACCTCCCAGCAGGGAATTGGCGACGCTAAGCCTCTACGTCATGGCAGCTGGTGGTCAACCTGACCTGATTTGTCTGTGTCCAGCCGCCAACAGAGGATGCCAAATATAATTATGTATTATATGATTCTTACAACCATAGAAAAAAGGGAATCAATCTCGTAATGTGTGTGTGTGTGTGTGTGTGTGTGTGTGTGTGTGTGTGTGTGTGTGTGTGTGTGTGTGTGTTGGAATACGTGATTCCTTATTCGATTCTCCAGATTCTGAAAACTTTCAGGCAATTGGTGATTGTCAAGGCCTCAGTTCATCCATAGAATTCTTTGAATAACACAATCGTAAAATAAATAACAACAACAACAACAACACACAAAAAAAAACAACAACAGACGAACGAACGAACGAACGAAAACCCTACTAACACACACGGTACTGTAACCAATGCCAGTGGCCGCGGGGTTGTGGTTGGCTCAGGGACAGAGAAGGGCCGCAGAGTTCGTATGCAGACGGTGCACCAACCATAAAATGAAGGCTGTTTTTGCTGCCCTCAGTAACGTTTTCTCCGGTATGTATCAACGATTCTCCAATGCTTTCTTCTCATGCGTAACCGCGAGTATTCACCTAATACGCTTACTCAATACTGACGCAAGGTTCGTCCAAAAGTATTCAGGGTGTATGGAAGAAAAAGGTGGTACGTAAGATTAAAGAATTTTTTTTTTTTTTCTGACCTTAAGCGACGTTGCCTTGTTTGTATGAAAGATGAAATGAATTTTAAACGGGAAGAAAACTAATCAAAGACTTAGATTTATAAAACTGCATAGACGTTGTTCGCCCAAGTCTTACACACACACACACACACACACACACACACACACACACACACACACAACATATATATATATATATATATAAAGAGAGAGAGAGAGCACGTGTGTGTGTGTGTGTGTGTGTGTGTGTGTGTAAGACTTGGGGCGCCCAAGTCTTTTACACACACACACACACACACACACACACACACACACACATATATATATATATATATATATATAAGAGAGAGAGAGAGCACGTGCGCGCGCGCGCGCGCGCGCGCGCGCGCGCGTGTGTGTGTGTGTGTGTGTGTGTGTGTGTGTGTGTGTGTGTGTGTGTGTGTGTGTGTGTGTGGACACATACTTTTTAAGAAATGAATTTTGAATAAAACAAACATAATCAGAGGCTAAATTGTACAAACGGTCCCCTTGTTGTTCGCCTCTGTCTCTGTCTGTCTGTCTGTCTCTACACACACACACACACACACACACACACACACACACACACACACACATCTATCTATCTATCTATATACATATAGGTATATAATTTCACAGGTAGAATTCTCACTAAAACTCACACTGCGCCACAACAAAACGACGGCACCAGGTATATTTGAATAAAATGAAAACTTAAACAAGTTTGACATCTTTTCCCACAGGGGCGATTTTTATTTTCAAGCTCTCGCCACAAGGGCTTCATCATGAGTGTGAATTTCTTATGAAGCCCTTGTGGCGAAAGCTCGAAAATAAAATCGTCCCTGTGGGAAAAGATGTCCAATTTGTTTTAGTATTCATATATCTATATCTATACCCCTCTCTCTCTCTCTCTCTCTCTCTCTCTCTCTCTCTCTCTCTCTCTCTATATATATATATATATATATATATATATATGTGTGTGTGTGTGTGTGTGTGTGTGTGTGTGTGTGTGTGTGTGTGAAATAGGGCTGGGTTTAAACGCTGGTAACCATTATGTGCATGTCTGAGAACAAATCTGCTGCTGAGATTCCGAACTACTACATTACACGCTCTAGTGCTGCTGTAGAACAATGACGAGGGCATATACAACAAGGCTGAGGGGCTGGCAACAAGGGACTGTACTCACGTTGTAGTTTGGGTGGGTGGTAGCGGCTGCACTGCAGCCAGGGGAAGTTGGCCTGCTCCTCGCCCTGCTTCTTCTCCCCGCCTCCCCCTTTCTCCTCCCCCTGGCTCTCCTCCCCACTCTCCCACCTTCCTCCCCTCCCCGTCCAAGCCCGGGGCGAGAGGCTGAGCCTGGAGGAACGGACTCTGCACCGGTGGGGAGGAGGAGGAGGACGAGGTGGTCAAGCAGTGGTGGGGGAGGTGGGGGCTACGGATGGACGCTGGCGTGGCGATGGTCAGCGTGGGCGTGCTGGAAGGAACGGAGGAAGAAGAAGAAGAAGACCCGAAACGTTCCACGGTCGCCATGGGGACGCGGATGGTAGGTGGATTGTGGGTGGAGGAGGAGACGCGTGGACTGTGGCTGGGGGTGGGGATGCAGGGACACTGCGTGTAAGGGCTGGGGTGAAGAAGCGGCCGTCCACGTGCACACCCGCCGCCATCAAGGCACCCTCCTTCACCGAGCTTGTCGGCTCCCGAGGTTCTTGCCTTGGTGGCGCCACGCGTGCAGAAGCACCCAGTCCCAGGATGGAGTCGATGGAGAACTTGACGGCGGACGTCGAGGGCTTCCAGCTGAAGTCAGCCGGTTGAGAGCAGGGGGAGAGAGACCTGGCCGGCGAGCCAGTGCCTGGCGTGTTCTTGCCGGCTTGCTCCTCGCTCATGTGCTGGTAATCCTCGTGCTGGACATCGGGCGGGCAGTTCTGCGGGGGGGCTGGTCTGTCCTCCTGCTCTTTGTCCGTCTTCCTCTCTTCCTGCGTCCTTCTCTCTTCGTCTGTCGTCCCCGACCATGAGCTTGAGTACGACGCGATCGCGTTGCTTGTATCTGGGGTGACGACGAAACTCGCCGTCTCCGAGCCCGCTGACATCGATATTGGACCGGCCATCTCAAACGATGACGTCATCACGCCTGACGTCACCGGACTTGCCTGCTGTGACGCGAAATGCTGTGACGGAGACAGTGGATGATCAACGTCAGAGCTGCCAGACGTTGTCATGGCGATGAGACGCTGGCGGGGGTAGCCGTGAGGGGGGAAGGGCAGGGAGATCGGGGGGACACAGGAGGCGTCCAGGGAAGAACGACTGAGATGCTGCAGCTGCTGATAAAGGCCGAGGCTGGCGGGGAACCCACCCAGGTAGGAGGCGGAGAAATATGCCGGCAACATCAAGAGGGCAGCTCCACCGACGTTAGTCAACTGTCCGCAACTGTCAGTGGGAATGATCGTCAGCCGGGCCGGCAGGGGTGGGGGGGGGGGGGGGGGGGGGGGGGGGGGGAATGGGAGGTGGGGGGGGGGGGTGGGGGGACGTCGGTGTAAATCCTCAGCGTGCACAACCGAGAGGCAGGTCAGCTGGGGAGGTCATCAGCTGTCGCTTCTGGGCGTCCGCTGTCATTTCTCTGGGTCAGTTGTCAAATTTCTGCCTCAACTGTTATTTTTATTGCGTCAACTCTCACTTTTCTGCCTCAGCTGTTACTTCCTTGCCTCAACTGTTAGTTCCTTGCCTCAACTGTCACTTTACTGCCTCAACTGTCACTTTTCTGTCTCAACGGTCACTTCTCTGCCGCAACTGTCACTTTTCTGCCTCAGCTGTCAGCTTTCTGCCTCAACTGTTACTCCTGTGCCTCAGCTGTCACTTTTCTGCCTCAACTGTTAATTTTCTGCCTCAAATGTCACTTTTTCTGCCTCAACTGTCACTTTTCTGTCTCAACGGTCACTTCTCTGCTGCAACTGTCACTTTTTCTGCCTCAACTGTTACTCCTGTGACTCAGCTGTAACTTTTCTGTTAATTTTTTCTGCCTCAACTGTTAATTTTCTGCCTCAAATGTCACTTCTCTGCCGCAACTGTCACTTCTCTGCCGCAACTGTCACTTTTCTGCACCAACTATCATTTTTCTGCATTAATTGTCACTTCTCCGCATCAACTGTCACTTCGTTGCATCAGCTGTCACTTCATTGCATCAACTGTCACTTCTGTGACCATTCTGCATCAATTGTCACTTCTCTGCACCAACGGTCACTTCTCAGCATCAAAGGTCACTTCTGTGTCATTTCTACATCAACTGTCACTTCTCTGTATCAGTTGTCACTTCATTGCATCACCTGTCACTTCTGTGACTAATCTGCATCAACTGTCACTTCTCTGCATTAATTGTCACTTCTCGGCATTAACTGTCACTTCTGTGATCAATCTGCATCAACTGTCACTTCTCTGCATCAATTGTCAGTTCATTGCATCAACTGTCACTTCTGTGACTACTCTGCATCAACTGTCACTTCTGTGATCAACCTGCATCAACTGTCATTTCTCTGCATCAATTATCACTTCATTGCATCAACTGTCACTTCTGTGATCAATCTGCATCAACTCTCACTTCTCTGCATCAGTTGTCACTTGCATACATCAACTTTTACTTCTGGATAGACATCAATCTCTCTCTTCTCTATATCAACTGTTATGCATCACTGTCATTTCTCTGCATTAATTGTTTACTTAATGCATCAAATGTCACTTCCCTTTATTATCGCTTCCACACATCAACTATCACTTCTCTGCGTTAATGATCTTTTTCATGCATCAACTGTCACTTCTCTGTGTTAATTATCTTTTCCATGCATAAACTGTCAATTCTCTGCATTAATTATCGCTTCCGTGCATCAACTGTTACTCCTCTGCATTTAGATATAGCTTCCATGCATCAACTGTCATTTCTCTATAAATATTAACCGTCGCTTCTGCTCGCGTCAACTATCGCGTTTTTGCTTGAACTATGACGTTTTGCGTCAACTGTCATGTTTGTGCACCAACTGTCACGTTTCTGCATCAACTTGCACGTTTGCACATCAACTGTCACGTTTGTGCATCAACTGTCACGTGAGTGCATCAACTGTCGCGTTTGTGCATTAACGGTGACGTTTCTGCATCAGCTGTCATGTTTGTGTGCATCAACTGTCACGTTTCTGCATCAGCTGTCACGTTTCTGCATAAACTGTCACGTTTCTGCATAAACTGTCACGTTTCTGCATCGACTGTCACGTTTCTGCTCCAGCTGTCACTTTTCTACATCAGGTGTTTACTTCTCTGCATCAGCTTGTCTCTTCTCTGTATTTATAAGTAATTTCTTTGAATTCAATTCAATGTTGCTTCTCTGCGTTGATGTCTCGCTCCTTTACATCAATGGTCGCTTCCAGGCGTCAATTGTCAGGTTTTTTTTTTTTCTCTTTGTTTTTTTTTTTTGTTGTTGTTTGTTTGTTTTCTGTTTTTTGCTGTATGGGGTCACGGCTGTGCTTCAGGTTTCATTTTTTTCTTTCTTTTTTTTTGTAACCTCTTCAGCTCTGAATGTTCATTTGATTGTTTGACTATTCTCTGTTTCACTTGACATTTCTCTGTACATGACTTGGTTTGTATATCACGGTCGTTTCTCAATATGTCATTTCAAATGTCATTTCGCCGTATTTAACTTGTCATCTCTCTGTAAAATGCTCGTCATTGCTCTCTATATCAATTACATGTAATTTCTTGGTATGTCACTTGTCATTTTTCGGCGTATAATTTTTTTTTTTCATGTTTTTATTTTTCGCTTGTCCGTATGTATTTTTTTTTGTTATTTGCCAGTATATTAGTTACCTTTTCTTTATGGTTTGCAAACATTTTCGTTTATCATTTGTTATTGTTGTCTGCATAATCTATTTCTTCGTGTACCATCTGTCATTCATTTTATATCATTAGTTATGTCTTCCGCATAACTTGTTACTTCTTTGAACATCATTTGTCCTTTCTTTGAATCATAAATCATTTCTCATCAGTCACTTAGCCAATTTAAAGGGTCTGCTCTTTAGATCTCAGTAGCTATCATTACGCCTCAGCTGTCACTTCTCTACCTTATCTGTCAATTCTTTACACCAGCTGTCACTTCTTTGCTACAGCTGTCGCTTCTTCTTCTGAGCTGTCACCTCTACAACAACCGTCACTTTTCTGCCTCAGCATTCATTTTTTTTTTTTTTTTTTGGCATTTACCTGTCGCTTTTTTTTTCCTTAAAAAAAAATTACCTGAGGTGTCACTTCTTTTCAATCATTGTCATTTTTTTCTCCCTCAGATTTTATTTTTGCCTTATCATCTGTCACTGTATCACCCACCTGTCACCTCTTTGCCTCAGCTGTCACTTCTCTGCCTCAGCTGTAACTTCTCCACCTCAGCTGTGACTTCTTTGCCTCAGGTGTTCTTTCTCTCTACCTCAGCTGTAATGTCTTTGCCTCAGCTATCACTTCTTTGCCTCAGGTGTTATTTTCTCTACCTCAGCTGTCACTTCTTTGCCTCAGGTGTTCTTTCTCTACCTCAGCTGTAATGTCTTTGCCTCAGCTATCACTTCTTTGCCTCAGGTGTTCTTTCTCTACCTCAGCTGTCACTTCTTTGCCTCAGGTGTTATTTCTCTACCTCAGCTGTCACTTCTTTGCCTCAGGTGTTCTTTTTCTCTACCTCAGCTGTCACTTCTTTGCCTCAGGTGTTATTTCTCTACCTCAGCTGTCACTTCTTTGCCTCAGGTGTTCTTTCTCTACCTCAGCTGTCACTTGTCACTCTTTGCCTCAGGTGTTCTTTTTCTACCTCAGCTGTCACTTCTTTGCCTCAGCTGTCACTTCTTTGCCTCAGGTGTTCTTTTTCTACCTCAGCTGTCACTTCTTTGCCTCAGATGTAATTTCTCTGTCTTAGGTGTCACTTCTGCGCATCAGATGTCACAATTTGGACCTCAGCTGTCCTTTCTCTGCATCCACTGCCTCAGATGCTTCTTGTCTCGCTTGCTTCAACAGTCAGTTACTAAGTCTGCATCAACCGTCAGTTCTTTGGCGATGTCTCTAAACCAGCTATCACTTCATTCTCAGCTTCCCGTGTCACACACTTCTCCATATAAACAACCCCTTCCCTATCCTTTTTTTTTTTCCCCTTCTTTTCGTTAATCTTTCAATTTCCTTCGGGCGGAGGGAGGGTGGGGTGGTGGGGGATTTGCAGAATTTGCTGGTATCCCTCTCTCACGAAGGCGGTCCCACCGTTTAGCACCGTGCACGCACGCCGTCTTGCACTCTGATCTCTTCACACAGGTGTACAGTGTCTCAGCTCTTCATCAACCCAATGACTGAAGACTGGCAAACCAGCGAAATGCCCAAGGCGTGTTCTGATTCACCTCACCCTCAGTGCCCATGTTATCTGGTCTAGCGGGTGGCTGGGCTGGGCTGGGTGGGGTGGGGTGGGGTGGGCTGGGCTGGCAGGGGAAGCAGGGTGAGGTGAGAGGGAGGGGGACCTGGGAGCCAGAGAAAGGCAGGTATGGCCGACCATTAGCGACAAGCAATCGTCGTGTCCGTCGTGAGTGTACCTGAACTAGTCAGCACACAGCAGGAAGCTGGAGTCAGATGCTAAGGAGAAGAGGCAGGAGGCGGAAGGCGTGTCGATGTCAGTCAATGCCAGAGCGCGGGGCTGGATTCCACGGAGACTGACTCTCTCTTGTGGACATCGCTCTCGCTCAATCTCAATCCCTCCCTATAACCCCCCCCCCACACACACACACACACACACACACACACCGGCTTTCTGTCAACAACTCCACCGCTGCGCCAATCAGAGCCAGAGAGACTTCACTGTGGTCGTGGACGGGTGGAGAGCGTGGGGTGGGGGTGCGGGAAAGCGAGCAGTGTGCGACCGCGCTTTGCTTGACAGGACTAAGCTAAATATCCTGGTTTAGAGGCCCCCTTTTTTTTGTATTGATAATACTGATGTGTTTTTTCTCACGAAAAAGAAACGTTTCCGAAAGTGCCAGTACAGGACAGTTGGCACAACGGGGGCCACTAAACTAGGACTTCACCAAAGACTTTGCCAACACTTGTCACACACTCACACCATGGCTGTCGGACAAAGACATACCAACACCACGTGGGGCCAGTGTTTTCACAAAGCCTAACAGTGTGACAGAGAAAGCGGGGAGGGGGGGGGGGGGGGGGGGGGGGGGGTGACAAACCGAAAACCAATCTCACATTTCAGGGGCCGCGACTACGCTCGTACTAAATTCTCCTGTCGTCCAACTTAAACTGAACCTCAAAGGACGACTTTCTTACGGTGGAGCTGAGGTCACGATAGTGGTTATGCACAAGAAGGGGGAAAAAAAAAAAAAAAAAAAACGGGGTGGGCGAGTGAAGGCTGAAGACCATCATCAGGGGGCGGGACGTTTGAGCTCTGCTCCTTGAGCGACAGGTGTGGGGAGAGCGCTCAGCGTCCGGAGGGCTGTCGGGGGAGGAGGGAGGAGGGAGGGGAAACGTTGTGGCGGAGGGAGGGAGGGGAGGGGCAGGAGCTGAAGGAGGGAGAGAGGGAGGGAAGGGACCCCGCAGTCAGTGAGTAGATGGCAGGGAGACAGGTGACAAGCCGGGGATAATCGAGGCACACCCGCAACTTAACGGCAGTGACATTTACCGTCTGTCTGCGACTTCTTGATTCTCAAGACCGCTCAACCTCGCCACTATCACACATGGTATTTAAAACCTAGGGTAAAACAGCCTAACGACTAACGACTTGGTTTACAAGCGACTTTGGAAGGTGTTTTTCCTTGAAATGTAGGCAGCTGCCATGGCCAGTGATTTTTTTTTTTTTTTTTTTTTTTTTTTACAATCTTCTGTACTAATAACCTTGATCAGTTTCGAACACTTTGCACATGCTTCTTTGTCAACTGCAGGCCACACAGAGATGATACTTTAATTAATCTTGGTTAGATTGGACATAGATTCATGAAAAAGAACTCCTGTAAGTTTCTGTATTTCCAGGCGAAAATTGCGTGTTTAAATGTCAATACACCCGCAACCGTTTTTTCTTTTTTCTTTTTTTTTAAAGAGCGTGTCAGTTATCGTAATAGTTGCTTTTTTTTTTTTCAATACGTAGTGATGTTTTTTTTTTTTTTTTCCTTTTTTTGTTTTCATTTTTTTTTGTTGATTTCAAACTCAAATGCCATCAGTTACATTTAGCCCTGCAGGATCTGTAAAAATAAGCGAGCTTCAATTGAAAAAATTCTCAGTTTACAGGCAGAAAATTGAACACTAGTCGTATTTACACACTGGTCGTCTTGATTAAAGTCTGTGTTCAACTTGATTATAATGCTTCCGATTTAGAGGGAAGCAAAAAAATCCCAAAATGGACCACAGGGAGGAAAAACTGTAACTCACAAAAGCGCATGTTGAAGAATAATACCAAGACTGATTGAAACCTTTGACAAAATGCTGCTGAAAAGAAAACACGCGCTGACATTTCACAAACTGCTTAATAAGTTAAACAAGTTCGCGCTTTGACAATAATATTGAATAAGTTTTTGGAAGCGTTCTTGGTTTGTTTTTCTCCGTATGTTTATGTGAACGGATGTTGCCGGTCTTAAGCAATTACATGTTATTGTTTCTGTTATTTTTTTTCTTTTTTTTTCCCCCGTATGCTTATATTGACTGTGTAGATTCACATTATTTTTGTTGTTCCTGTTTTTATCATCATCACCATCATCGTCGTCGTTGTCGTCGTCATCAGCAGCAGCAGCAGCATTGGCAGCAGCAGCATCGCTGTACTCTGATCCTTTTTATTCTCCCTTGTTTACCATACAACAAATGGTGGATGACGGTCCAACGGTTGATTGAATCATGTTCTCAAAGATGAGATCCAGCTCATGATTTCAGCATTCCAGGAGCATTGTCACCTTGTAAAAACAAACAAGCAAACCAAAAAAAAAATTCTCTCTCTCTCTCTCTCTCTCTCTCTCTCTCTCTCTCCTCTCTCTCTCTCTCTCTCTCTCTCTCGTGGATAATCTGCAGATGTCCATATGTAACCCCCCATCCCTTTTCCCTTCATATCCCCCCCCCCCCCCCCCCCTCCCTCCCCTCCGCCCTGGCTCTGTTCCTCATATTTGTACATCTATTGGTGTTTTTTTTTTTCTTCTTTTTTTCTTTTTCTTTTTTTTTTTCTCCACCTTTCAAACTTGTCATCCTTTCTTTCCTATACGCAGATTCTGATCAAGGTGGCAGTAGCTGCCTCCTTATGCGGGGAGGGGAGGGGAGGGATAAGAAGATGGAGTGGGGGTGGATTGGATGAGGCGGTGGCGGAGAGGGAGGGGGGACGTTCCTACATATGTTTATTTGACAATGTAATATACATGTATCAATGTCTGATATTCATCCTGGTTTTATTGCTGAAATGTGAAAGCGTTGGCGAACTCCATAAACATAAATTCCATACGGTTTTACTTGCTTTGTGTTTGCATTATTTTGTTGTTTGAAACGATAGAAAATGTAAAAACAAACAAACAAACCAAAAAAAAAAAACTCTCTCTCTCTCTCTGTCTCTGTCTCTCTCTCTGTCTCTCTCTCTCTCTCTCTCTCTCTCTCTCTCTCTCTCTCTCTCGTGGATAATCTACAGATGTCCATATGTAACCCCCATCCCTTTTCCCTTCATATCCCCCCCCCCCCCCCCCCCCCCCCCCCCCTCCTTCCCTCCGCCCTGGCTCTGTTCCTCATCTCCCGCTAACGTTCGCTCTGTCTCTTTGCGGGATTAATTTGATTTGTTCATGTCCGTTTCTTAAAGTCTCCCTCGTTTTCGCTGCCATCTCCGTTATTCTCTGGCTCTAGTTCTCTCTCATGGAGAATTTGTTGAGGTCCATTGTCATGTACTCCCCCTTCTCTCTCAGCAGCCCAGTCCTAGCGCACCTGTCCCCTCTCTTTCCTGGATAGTTGCATATAATTTATTAACACCTCTGATGTTGTTGCGTGTGTTTGTGTGTGCGTGCGCGCGTGCGCGCGCGTGTGTGTGTGTTTTACTAACACACATACACACACACACACACACACACACACACACAGAGAGAGAGAGAGAGAGAGAGAGAGAGAGAGAGAGAGAGAGAGAGAGAAGGTAAAAAAAACGCTATAGTTTATTATAAGGTTTAATTCCTTTCACAACCTACATGGTCCTCGACGTAAACAGTGTAAATGTTGCATTTAACGGCTAGTGGTCAGAAAAAAGATAATGTTCTACTCCAATTGTTCTTTTCCTAATGCATTTTTTTTTTTCTTTGGGGTTGAATTTTCATATTCCTACATCATCTAGCTGGCTATCTGCTTGCTTGTCAAACGCCACACTAGCCTGGTATAGCACCGCTCACGTGCATCGATTCATGTCTTGTGTTCTCAGTCTTTGTCTTTTGGAACACGTTGGCGAAGTTGAAGCATGACGAATCAATGACGCTAGTTTATCTCCCTTGTTTATTCTTACTCAACACCAAGAACAAAGCAAAAAAAAAAAAAAAAAAAAAGAAGCAGAGAACCCCTCTTCTTACTCTCCCTCTTCCCCCATACTTATCTGTTTATCTATCTATCTGTCTATCTATCTGTCTGTCTATCTATCTATCTATCTATCTATCTATCTATCTGTCTGTCTGTCTGTCTATCTCTCTCTCTCTCTCTCTCTATCTATCTATCTGTCTGTCTATCAGTGTTTTCATCTCTACATCAGTATCTATATCTCTATATAAATCTCTCTCTTTCCCCTCTCTCTCTCTCTCTCTCACACACACACACACACACACACACACACACACACACACACACACACACACACATATCTAAATGTATGTGTGTGTGTGTGTGAGTGTGTGTGTGTGTGTGTGTGTGTGTGTGTGTGTGTGTGCAACGTCAGATCCGCTGTCAGTGTCGCCCGTGTGTCGTGTGTCGTTCTCGGAATTCCGCCATATTGCCTCTTTCGAACGTAGGTGAATTAGGTACGTAATTTACGGTGAAATCTGTAGCAGTATAGAAAATGGCGTAATGGGAGGTGGCTTTTTTTTTTTTCGTCCCGGCCGCAAATTAATACTCTTTATTAAATAAATATACGAGGTCCTTATACGGCTGTAAAAAGTTGAGCATTCAGGTTCAGTTTAAATTGTACTTGTAGCAATTGTTGCAAAAGAATACATTTCCATATTTGACGCAAAATTCACAGTTAAACACTTTTTTTTTTATATATATTAACTGCAGACTAATAAGACGACCCTCCCCCATCCCTGTCCTCTGTAGATGTCGCTGAAAATGTGTTACCAGTTTCCGACGTCAGGTCATATTTGAAAAAAAAAAACAACTTTTGTTTTGAAAATGTTCTATTTCAAACTTTGCTGGTGATCTTTTGTATAATCCATTTGGTCGTTTCATGTAAATCCTTTTACATCACCCAAGCCCTAATTACAATCCCCCAGCGCCCCCCCCCCCCCCCCCCTTTCCCCACGCCTCCGCCTCCATTTCCTTTATGTGTTGTTCTGTATTGGTTTTTGCTTTTGGTTTGGGTTATTCTGCTGATCATCACTGATCAAGTGACTACATTAATGTAGTCTAACATCATTAATGAAGCTAAACAGACTATAATTGAAAGAAGCAGGCAAACAAGTCACCTAACAGCAACCAACTGACCAGGAACCAACCATCCCAAACCAACCCAACCATCCATCCAAGCAAACAGCCATCCAGCCAACCAACCAACCATCCAAGCAAGCAAGCAAGCAAGCAAGCAACATACCAACCAACGTATTGCGTCGGTATGTCAGTATCTTTCAAAAGCAAGACTTCTCAATTCACTGATAATTTTTTTTTTGGCGTTATTGTGTTATTCAATATTGTACAGTTTTCACATTTTCTAATTTCAGTACACTCAAAACAGGGCAGCGTCTTGCCATAAAAAGGAGCAAGAACATGTCATTACTACGAAAGAAGTGTCATCGGCTGCCTGTGAAATTTCGCCGCCAGTAGAACGAAAGGAAAGTTTTATTTGGGATTTCATTGTTAATTTTTTTCCTCTTTAATGAGTAGGCTTATTCTATCCGCGAGGGAGCAAGAAGCAGTTCATGAAGGTGGGAATCGGAAATTGTATGACAGTTTCTTTGATGAATAAATCCCGGTCCCAGACATCGATTGCATCCCCTTTGTCCATCACACCTTTTGATACCAACATCCTACCAGCTGTCGTGAGTTCACCAGAGCCCGATGCTTCTGTGTTGTCAGATTTAGTACGTGAAGGGGGTCTGGACCTGAGTTGATGAATGCCTTGCATAGACTTTCCTATGAAGTATTTTGCGTCACTGAATTTGGTGGTGGCGTTGGTGGTGGGGTAGTCTAGGGAGGGACACAGAAAATTTTGATACTGTTCAACTTCAGTGGTATCGCTTTTAAAGAAGTTCATGAAAATAAGAAAACTGGCTATCAAGTGTTATATCACTGGACGTGTGCATTCTTTTCACAGATACTCACGCAAGTGCTTCCTAACTTTTTTTTTTTTTTTTGCTGGTTATTTACGAGTTTATCAGGTTATACGATACAGAACTGTTTTTTTTTTTTTTTAAAACTTTTGATCAATTTTTTGTATTCTCTTCATGAAAGACAATATGTTTTATCATCTTCTTTATCTAACGTTCTCCTGTATATCCGCAAAAAAGTGTTCTTGCCTTTAATTCCACATTAGTGCTTTCTTTATCAAACCAGTCACTGGTTTGCTTCTTACCATCTATTCCAACATGTGTTATCATGCATTCAGCTTGTTTTATAATACATTAATATTAAACAAGTACCAAAAGCAGCATTAATACCTTCGTCAATAAGAATAACAGCTCTTCCAATCAATGAAAGTATCTTTGCTATTCATTTGCCCATTAAATAAATCAGCATGTTTGTCTTGTCCCTGACATTCTTCACTAAATTGTGCTTGTTTGTTTTTATGACAAAGTGGAACGTCATTCAAATATGTCAGAAAAAGGGGTTGAGGTTGAGGGATAGAGCGTTTTTACGACTATCCATCTGATGGTGCGGAAAAAGCGTTCACACATGCAAGAAGAGTCTGGTACTTACTGCCAGTAGATCTGGAAGGTATGAGCTTTTAACATCGAAAAAACAAACAAACAGGGCAATTCTTGCCCTCATGATGAAAGGAATACACGCTCATAATTCAAACGAAGGCTGCTTCCGACACCCAATCGCCGAAATGACAACACTGAGCACACAGAATAAACAAAGAACATCCCCCCCAAAGGATGGTCTAGGTTTCCCCCTATAGCCTGTGCCTGACATATTTTTAATATTTAGACATTACAGACACGTCTGAAGTTGAGGGTGATAGCGTGATCAGCTAGTATACAGTGCCCGAGACTGGAGTCTATGGGCTGAGGTGTGTTAGAAAGCTGGTTCCTACTGCAGTACCAGAGGGCGGACAGGTGGGGTGGGAGTCTTGTAGAATGGGTGAGGCTGCTGTGAGTGCAGGCCGGAGCAATGGCTGGATGCAGTGCCAGATTAGGGATTTCTGTTCTGCTTCGTTTTCTGAAATGGGAGGAAAGTGCTGAAGTTTGATTTGGT
>JADBJO010002534.1:127500-140000 GCA_016801955.1 Conus betulinus
CTGCTCATTCTAACACCCTGGCCACAGCCACAGCCCGGTCAGTCCAACTGCACCCACGGCACCAACAGTCCACAGGTAGCAGTCAATGTCGAGCCGTCAAGAGGCAACCCACTGGAGGAGGCACTGCACTGCTACCGAGTCATTTTGGTGGTGTTCAGTGGCGCCCTGTTCTGATCCAACACATCCAGGACGCCACCTACTAAGCTCCCTATGGTGACAATAATTGTTTAGTCACAGAGCTGGCGTGAGTGAGCTCTCCCTCCAGAGGGCACCACCACGTCCGACCATGACAGCCCCCTGGACTTGCCCATACTGGTGTCCACAATGGAATCAAACCAAGGCCACAGATGTGGAGAGGACATCGAAACTAGGTTACCATGGGAGCAGGGCATAAAGGGCAACAGAATGTGAGACTTTTTTATGCTAATCGATGAGAATGAGGATGATGAAGATGCTGCTGCTGATTTCCATTCTGGTCTAGACTGCATGGCAGGGCTGTACTCTACGCTTCATTTCATAATATATCCCGGCGTCACCAGGCCCAAGAGATACTGACACCTGCAGGGTTGGTCAGGAAAGTTGAGCAACACTCTCAGAGACGCATCCATTCAGTGGATGAAACTTGACGGTGTGGTCCCAGTCTTCCTAGCTGAGCCTGTGGCAAACTCAACTCTGGGTAGAAGCCGGTCGTGGCAGAAAAGACCCACATGACTCTGATGGGAATTAAACCCACGACCTCTCAGCCGGACGTCCGCTACGCTGACTACTTCGCCATGGCGGCTGGTTTATTTACACAAATATTATATGGTGTACTCTCAACACTGTTACAAGTACATGTAAACTTTTGTTCACACACACACACACACACACACACACACACACACACACACACACACACACACACACAACACACACACACACACACACACACACACACACACACACACACACACACACACACACACACACAGCACGGAGACACACGCAGACACAGACAGATATGCAGACAGAGAGAGCGAGAGACAGACAGACAAAACAAAGTAAAGCAAACAAACAAACAGAAAAAAACACATAAAAACACATAAACACACACACACCAACAGTTCTTTTCATGTGTTTCTCTTTTTCTTTAGCTATGTCAAGTTAGAAAATCAAACAATGAAATTTAAAATGAAAAAAAATACATTGTCAATGGGATGTCCACAAACTGGGCAGGGCGCGATTCTGTGGACATTCCCACTGAGAGAGAGAGAGAGAGAGAGAGAGAGAGAGAGAGAGAGAGAGAGAGAGAGATGCTATTTTTGTATTTTTGTAGTTTTATCAATTAGAGTCATGGCAATTGTTTAGAATTGACCCTGACAATGCAAGCCTAAGGAAATAATTTCAAGTCAATGATAGGCAACAAGTTTATTTAACGCCTTGTAAATATCTCTTCTGTATTTGTCTTCTGTACCTCCGCAGTGGCTCCACCCAACAATGCTCATTGCAGCCCCTCGTCCAGATTCACGCCCTGGCTTGTTCTGCCACAGCCCAAGCACCAGGCATTTCCTACGGATGAAGTCAATGTCAAGTCATCACCAGGTAACCCACCACACGGGACGCTGCAATATTGCCATGCCACTCCTGTGGTGTTCACTTGTGCCTCTCGTGATTCATAGCACACAGAAGGGGCCACCACACCTGTCAACGGACGGTCCATAAACTTGCCGTTATCGGCGGTCTCAGTCGCAACTTATCCAAAGGCAAAACGGCACACGTGAAGATGAGACCAAAACTGAATTCACCATAACAACATGATGTGAAGAGCTCAGACCTTGAGACTTTTTTAAGACTGCTTCTGGAGAGGATGAAAATGATGAGGGTGATTGTCCTTCCGGTGTGAATCTCCATGAGGGAGTAGGACTCTTACGTTTCCTTTCATAAAACATGCCGGTGTGAACCACGTCCAAAGAGGTACCCAAATCCACAGAGCTGGACAGGAAATTCAGGCGATACTCTAAATGACACATCCATGAAGTGGATAAAAGTCGACTCTGTGATTCCCGTTTTCTCGACTGAGTCCATGACACACACACACAACTCTTGGTAGAAGATTCGTAGAGCACAAAAAATCCCATAAATGAGACCCAAGACCTTCCAGCCGCAACCCAAGATGCTAACCACTACGTCACGATGAGTGGTTAATACCTGTAAAATCTATGCTTCGTTCTATTTATTTGACTACCTGTTAATTGATAAATCACTTTCGTACAACATGTGTTTGTGGTGATCTTCTAGTAATACAATTTTGTACAATGTGTCTTTGTCGTGATCATCTTTCTCATGCACTTTCTCTCTTCAACGTACTTTCCAGCACGTTTCTGCGGAGCATTCTTCAGTTGACCAATCAAAATTCGAGATCTATTTTTTTTTTTTTTCTGAACAGAAACACAGAGTGAATGGGCGTAAAGGATGCCTGTAAGCAGCCTCTGTTGAAATGTGATTGATAAAAGAGAGCACTGCGTCCGTTGTGTTGATTGTCGCACAGCTAATCTGAAGAGACGACAATATTCCCGCCCTACGATTACCAGTTCAGCGAGAGACAGGGGGTCACAGAAATCCTGCCAGAGCCAGCCAGACAATGGAGACCAAATTAATCATTGGAACAGGACAGAGGGCATCCCCTTTCTGTTTGTTATAATGTTAGACACTACAGCCGCCTCCTCAGTAGGGGAGAAAAGATGGCTGGAAGATGATACAGGAGAATGTAGCGAAGTGCTGTGAATGGAGCGCGAGACTTAATTGCCAACAGCTCTTCTATACTCTTTTCTCTCTATTCAAGCCAGCGGCTGTTAAGAAGCCTCCAGCACCCCGCGTCTAATCACTAGCTGGCAAACAAGGTGTACATCTGAGGTGGGTAAAAAGAGCTGGACTCGATCACATCACCCTGTTTCAACTACTCCTTTTCTGTGCGTGAACATCCAACTTTCTTCACTTCCGCCCATCAAATCAAAAGGAAAATCACCTAGTTTGGCACATTTCATTTTTTTTGCTTGACTAGTGTATGAGTAGAGATTTTTCATTATCCCAAAAGATATTCACTATATTTCATCTGTAGTTGGATTGAAGTTGGCAGATGATGATAAAGGAAAGCTACCATTAAAACATCCACAAATTTGGCCAGTCTGTGTCATCTTTCTACATAAAAAAACAATGAGTTTGAAAAAAGATAGATCAACTGAGCACGCAAACAAACAGTTATCATTAGATTTAAGTTTCCATATACAAAACGAATGACAACTTTTTTTTTTTTTCTTTTTTTTTTCTTGCAAAAAGTTTTTTGACAAGAAATAACGATGCACATGATTCTAGAGCGAGTAAACAAATCTGATTCATCTTTAACATTGCCACTGTAGTTTTTATAGGAGCACAGCAGAGATTCTGCCTGTCTAAAGAAAGGTTTCAAAGTAGGCTGACTGCGGACGGAAATTGAAACATAAAGGTTTCAAAGTAGGCTGATTGCGGACGGAAATTGAAACATAAAAGCAATATGGAATCAAGAGCCACCAAACGAAGGCACAAACAAGTATAAAACAGACACTACGCGTTTCGACCTTTTGGGTCGGATTCAGGCGGGACAAAGAACATTAAAGACAATGGCAACAACAGATGAGCAAACAGTGTTGACTGTCCTGCCTGATGAACACTCAAGAGATAGAAAGCTTAGCGTCTGTTCGTCCTTTATTCGGGGACACAGCAATGCCATTTACGCTTTTACAGTCTACAGTAAACAGTACATGATTATCAAGAAATCCTGTTAACAGAAAACCTCTGTAAACTGAGAGTAGTCTTTTTTGGTTCAACTTGTCTATATTCCTTTGTTAATTACCTAATGAGTGTTCAACAAATCTACGACACCTCGAAACGTCACTGAAGGTTTATATGTAATTCAAACAAAGTTGCCCACTTTAAGAAATATTCTGAGAGATCCAAAAGAATCTACACACAGCTGAATTGAGACATGTAGCGTTCAAGTTTAGGAGCCTGTCGGTTCATTCGTCAGAATTATAGCCACAAAGACTTGTTAATAATCTAATCTACTATCTATCTAAGCAAGATCAACACGAAACAGCGATCTAAAGCAGACGGAAACACAACCAAAGGAATTCTTTACCTGGTTCGCACCATTTCTGTAGCCCACAAAAGCAATTCAAACTGACAGAAAGTAGATATTGGCACAGAAGTCTGTTCAATGAAAATACACCAGCGTGGAAAAGAAATCAAACTCAGAAAAGAATTATATTCATTATAATAGAGACTGGCTCATAAATGAGATTAAAAAAATAACAATGACAGAGTACACTGCATGCTGTTTTAGTACACATAGCAGAGTTTCAGTTCAATTGATATTATTTATACACAGGATGACCAAGGTATGGTATTGTTGTAGTATATCCTGGCATCAAACAGACCTGAGAGATATGGACACCTGAAGCAGTGGTTCTTGCATGATACTGTCAGAGGCACATGTGTGGTGTAAATGAATCTTGACTGTTGGTTTAAGTCTTCCCAGCTGAGCCTTAATTACACTGCATTCCACAGCAAACAGTTTGATGAAGACAATTCCCTCGTTACATTGCATTCCACAACAAACTGTTTGATGTAGGCAATTTTGTCATAATATTGCATTCTACAACGAACAGTTTGATGAAGACAACTCCCTAATTATACTGCATTGCACAACGAACAGTTTGATGAGGATTCCCTCGTTGGATTGCATTCCACAACGAACAGTTTCATTAAGGTTCAGGGCCTGGATTGTTTGAGAAACAGACGATGCAATTACCAACAGCGTCCATGTAATTGATTTTCGAGTTTGGGTCATCTTGCCAGTATATAATTGCCAACAGTGAGGTATGCTGTTAAATTGAAGTGCGTGACACTGCATGGCTGTTTTTTTTTTCACAGAAGAGTCATCATAATGCATGAAAATGTTGATGAAGATCTTTGATAGAATGGACCAGACGCACAAACTGGAAACTTAGAGAGAGAGAGAGAGAGAGAGAGAAGAAAGAAAGAAAGAAAGAGAGAGAGAGAGAGAGAGAGAGAGAGAGAGAGAGAGAGAGAGAGAGAGAGAGAGAGTAGGTGTAAAAGATGCCTGGAAGCTGAGCTACCTCTCTTGAAGTGTGATTGATAAAAGAGAACATTGTTTTCTATTGTCTTGCTTGTCGCACAGCTTATCTGAAGAGGCGGACAATATTCTAGCTATACGATTACCTGTTCAGTGAGAAACAAGGGACAGAAATCTTGTCAGAGCCAGCCCAGACAAATGGAGACCAAATTAATCATTGGAACAGGAGAGAAAGAATCCTCTTACCGTTTGTTAGAATGTTACACAATATTGTCGCATCTAGAGGTTTTTCAAACATCAGGTTCGCCTCCTCAGTGGGGGAGAAAAGAAGGCTGGAAGATGATACAGGAGAATGCAGCGAAGTGCTGTGAACGGAGCGTGGGACTTGATTGCCAACAACTCTTCCATACTCTTTTCTCTCTATTCAAGCTAGCAAGAAGCCTCCAAGCACCCGGCGTCTAATCAACAGCTGACAAGTTAGGCCTACATCCAAAATGGGTAACGGGAGGTGCAATCAATCAAACACCGCACGAAAACTACTCCTCTGTGTGTGAGCCCGCGACTTTCTTCATTTCCGCCCATCAAATCAAAAAGAAAATCAACTTGTTTTACACATTTCATTTCTGCTGGACTGGTGTATAGTAGAGTGAACTTTTCGTTATCAAAGGACGCACTGTCTGTCATTCCATCTGTGGTAAGGATAAAAGTTGGCAGTCGACGGTTATGAAAACAATCATAGAAAAAAAAAACAAGTTTTTGCGGAGTGACAGATATCGACCAGTCTGTCACGTCTCTACATAACCACATATGCTTGAAGATACGCGGCAACTGAGCACAGGGATAGGCAGTTATAAATAAATAAAAGTTTCCAGGTGCAAAAGTAATAGCAGACTTTTAAAAAAGTGCTTCGGTGTGAAATGATGATGCAAATGGTTCTAGAACGAGTGAACAAGTCTGCCTTACATTCAACATTTGCCACTGTGGTGTGTAGATTCTGCCAGTCTACATCATGTTTCAAAGTGAGGTGATTGAAGGCGTAAACTGAAACATAAAAGGACAATGGAATGACAGAGCCACCCAACGAAGGAACAAACAACATTCAAATCAGACACTACGCGTTTCGACACACTGAGTCTTCTTCAGGCAGGACAAACAACATTAAAAGCAACGGAAACAAAAGGAGAACAAACATTATTGTCTGTCCTCCCTAAAGTAAACGTAACTGGTCGGAACACGTAAAAGTCTGTTTTATCATTTGTTTGTTCCTTCATCTGGCACCTCTGTAATTTCATTTTTGCTTTTACAGTCCATAGAAAGCAGTGCATGATGACCAAGATATTTTGTTAAATTAAAATCTCAATAAAATCAAGGGGTGGGTTTGGGGGGGGGGGGGGGGGGGGTCAGATTATCGATCATCCTGTGGTCATGATATCCACAAGGAGTGTTAGAAAAATCTAAGACACATTGTAACGTCCCTAAAATGCCATAATGTTTATTCATAACTCTTACTAAGTTCCACACTTCAAACGTGAGCAACTAAAGACTGAGACATCTGAAAGAACCAGTACACAGGTGAATTGAGAAACACCGTGTTAGCACTGGGAGTCTGTTTCCATGCGTCAGAATTACAATTATAGAAAAAAAAACAACTTGTGAATCGTCAGACTAATTTCAAGAGACACACAATATATACCGGCCAGCCTTTGTCTGTTCAGGGAGTGATAGGGTTTTCAGATCTTGTCGGACCCAGTTCTGACAATGGAGATGAAATTAATCATTGGAACAGGAGAGGTGGCATTCCCTTATTGTTTGCATTAGCGTTGGACAATGCGGCCACCTCTCTCATTTCTCAAATCATCAGGTTCAATCTCCTTACTGGTGGAGAGGAGTTAGGTGGAGGAAGACACAGAAGAAGAAAAGCAAAACCATGGGCCTCGTGAATGGAGGACGAGGCCTGACAGCCAACATCCACACTATACGCCTCTCTCTCTCTCTCTCTCTCTCTCTCTCTCTCTCTCTCTCTCTCTCTCTCTCATCATCAGGACTGCGACTGTCAGAGAGCTTCCAACGCTCGATCTCTCATCAGCGGCTAGTAAGCCTGGGCTACACCTTCGCGGCTATAGTCAATCAAATCATCCCATCAAACTACTTCTTCCTAGTACCTAAGTCTGCATGTTTCTTCATTTCCGCCTCTCGGATCAATAAAGAAATTGTTACCAGGTTCAAGATATGTATTTTTCAGTCAGATTGGTGTGCCTCATCATGAAGACGTTAGATTGTCACCCCCTGTCAGTTTACTTTCAACAGAGTGCGTTATGTACTTTTGTCGTCCGCATGGGTGGATTGGGACTCAATGGAATTCATGCTGTTGGAAGACTAGTAAAGAGTTTGGACGTTAATGATGAAGAGATTTTTTGTTATAGATATTTTTTAATTGAAAGCGAGGTTTCAAACTAGTAGGCAGATGCAATAAAACAGGCAATTGAAACATACGCACTCAAACACAGACACACTCAGACACACAGATACTCACACACACACACACACACACACACACACACACACACACACACACACAGAGAGAGAGAGAGAGAGAGAGAGAGAGAGAGAGAGAGAGAGAGAGAGAGAGAGAGAGGAGTGGATAGATAAAAAAAATGAATAGATAAAGAAATCAGTAATTAAGAAAATAAATAGATGAATGTGGAAAATGATGACACAGGATGCAGCATTAGTTAAAATTAAGCCGTAATACAGTTAACACACTAAGCAAGGCAAAAATTGGCACCAGTGTGAGACACAACGTAGAAACGGACGAAGGAAGTTTCAACATTTACGTTTTCGTCAGTCGACATAAATGACCGACACACACCTTTACAGTCCAGGACACGCCAGGTGGCTGCCAGCAGAGGAATGTAGTGGAACAAAAGTGGAGGAGTCCACGCAGTTCAGAAACAGGGAACTGGAGTAGGGAGAGAGAGAGAGAGTTCCCATTCTGCCTTCTCCTTTTTCGCCCTTTCCATTGTTACTTTGGGGAGGGTGGGTGGGATACAAAAAGATGATAACGATCGAGAGTTTGAAACAAGAAAGGGCAAAACGAGAGAGACAGACAGACAGACAGACAGACAGACAGACAGAGAGAGAGAGAGAGAGAGAGAGAGAGAGAGAGAGAGAGAGAGAGAGAGAGAGAGAGAGAGAGAGAGACCGGCCTGGCACTGAAGATAACACAAAAAAAAGGTTAACAAGGCATTTAATTAGCTTGTTGATGTTAATGACTGGCTTGTTCTACGTCCAATTCTAAGTGTCACCTTTCACCATTGTCAGGAATTGTGCCCAAGTTTGGTTTCAGATGTGTATTCGTTAGGGGAGAGAGTCGACGGAAAGCGTGGATCGCTTGTGCAGGCTATTGAAAAAAAGAAGGGAAGGATTTTTAAGAGTCTTACGCCTGTTGAAAATAAACCGCATACATGCTGAAAGAGAACTAGAGATTTGTAACCTGCAGGATGTGTAGTTGATGCAGAGAAAAAAACTCGGGTCACCAGCGTCGTAGAAACAGCGAGGGCTCTAGAAGAATGCATGCCTCATAGTTTTTTTTTTTTCTTTTCAAAGACTCGGGAGGTGTCCTGTTAGATTGCAAAATTGAAGGTCATGCGGGGTTCGTGTGTAGAAACCATCAGATAAGTCATGATGAAGAAATGAAAAAATGAAAACACGGAAGAGAACTATTCCTCAGATAAAGAATATAGTCTGCCCGGATGGAGTAATGCCATAGTGTTTTCGTTGCGAGAGGCACAGGCGTAGTATGTGGTTTGTTTTGTAAGTCGATGAGAGGTCGCAGAGACTAGAAATCGGGAAAGAACTGTTTTAAGCCTGTGAGAACTAGGAAAGTTTGTTTATGGAGACGATTACGTTCTGTGTGTGGCACTGGGGGTGCGGACTTTGAAAGAAAAGGGTTTTTGTTCTAGTCCGTGAGGACCTGTTGATTTAATTTGAAACATATGTTTCATTAATGTTTTTACATGAAGTAGGGGGGATTTGTGTTTAATACCATCTGGCGATAAAAAGACATTAAATAAACCACTGAACTGAACTGAAGAAGGGATTTGTTTGTAAATAGGATAAAAAGTTTAGCTGTTGATTAAAAGGAGGAATTAACTTGGGTTTTGCCTGATTGCTTGTTTCTCGACGTTGCATGAGAGAGAGTATGACAACCATAACTCTAAAACATTAGCGAAACTGCAAACAAACATAACACCTCTTCCTCCCCTCCCTCTCTCTCCTCTCTCTCTCTCTCTCTCTCTCTCTCTCTCTCTCTCTCTCTCTCTCTCTCTCTGGGACACTCTTGGAACTGCTTTGTCCAGTTTGAAGACATCCTATTGATACTGAAATCGGTTTTTATTTCAGTGTGAAAGCAATATCATTTTTTCAAACTAAAGATAGCTTCACACACACACACACACACACACACACACACACACACACACACACACACACACACACACACACACACACACACTTCTCTTCTCTGTCTGCATTTTTTCCCACCATAGGTAATAATTCTTTTCTCTTTTTGCATTTTTTCCCCACCATAGGAAACAATGGAAAGGGCGAAAGGGGAGAGGGTGAAACGGAACCTACTCCCGCCTCCCTACTTCTATTGCCCGTTTCTGATCTGCTCTCAGTTCTACACTTCTGCTCTCTCTACATTGGCATTCTTCTGCTGGCAGCCATCTGGGGGGTGGGGGTGGGGGGGATGTATTGTTTTGTAAAGTTTCCTGTTCGTCTGTTGTTAAGACGACAGAAAAGACCTACTTGTCGGGACAATTCACTTTGTTTTTGAACTGTGTTTGAAATAAGCATTACGCTGCAGCTTCTTCTTTTGCTCGTTAATTTTGTTTGGCTTGTTTCAGTTCCCTTATTTTACTATTCTTCTTCTTCTTCTTCTTTATTCACTTATTTCATTTGACATACCTCACTGTCAGTAAATTTATTTCATTTCTTGTACTTTTCGTTTTTAGTTTTTAATTCATGGTCTGTTTTCGTTGCATCTGTCGACAGTTTGAATTTTTACTTTCAAAAACGAGCAAACTGATCAACAACGAGAACCTGCACAACTTTTTGCTTCGAAATATCACGTATTACATTGAGTTCGCACCCCACCGTTACGATGAAATGGCACAGTAAACTGAGAAGCAGTGACAATTGCAAATGTTTTTGATACATTGCAGAAATCTGACAGGAAATACAAAATGTCAAACTGGGTGAGTTTCTTTTGGATCCGACGGGCGGAAATGAAGGAACTTGCAGACATTAGGCACTAGGAAGGAGAGCAGTCAGGGGGGGGGGGGGGGGGGGGGGGTGATTTGATTGACTGCAGTTCCATTTACGCAGCTCAGGTACAGCTTGGCTTGCAGGCTGTTGATTAGCGACGGTGCATTGAGAGCTTGCTCGGAGTCGGTGGTGTCATTGACACACACACACACACACACACACACACACACACACACACACACACACACACAGAGAGAGAGAGAGAGAGAGAGAGAGAGAGAGAGAGAGAGAGAGAGAGGGGAGAGAGACGTTGGCAATCAAAGTCTCGCAGTCCATTTGTGGCCACTGCAAATTCTCATGTGTCGTCTTTCTACTATGTGTTCTACGCTGCTGAGTAGGATGAGCCTGGTGCTTTGTGAAATGAGAGACCTGACTGTATAGCCCGGCACTAAAACGAACAGTAAAAAAGAATGCCACCTCCCCAGTTCCAATGATTAATGTCGTCTCCATTGCCGACAGGATTTAACAGTTGCTCTGACTCCTTATCGCCGACTGAATAGATAATTGTCGGCCACTGTATCGTTTGTGTCTATAGATGAAGTCTGCAGTGACAGGGAGACAATGGAAGCAGTGAGGTCTTTAATCCTAGCAGGGCAGGAAGGTCAGCTGACAGAGCTGTTCCCATCTGTAGTGACAGGCAATGAGTTCTTTAATCCTAGCGGGGCAGGAAGGTCAACTGGGCAGGAAGGTCAACTGGGCAGGAAGGTCAACTGACAGAGCTGTTCCCATCTTTAAGCCTCGTCTAAGAAAATTCTGGACGGGCAGTTCTGAATGGTCAAAGTGAAGCATGGGCTACAGAATTCCCGTTGGAATAAAGTGAAACAAAACAAGGTTTGTACGGCGGTGAAGGGGGGGGGGGGGGGGAATGTGGCAACATTCTTTTGTAAACAATGTATTCATCCAGAGATGTATGCAGCGTAGTAAACAAGAAAACAAAAAAAAAAAAAAAAAAAGAAAGAAAAGAAAAGAACCCAAAAGGACTGACTATGCAAATGTCCGTCATTTCTACGTCGGCTTTGAGCTGAGGAAAGGTTTTAATTTCTCTTGCTCTTAGTTGTCAAGTGCTATTGATGCTGCGCATTTCCACAATCAACCTCTCTCTCTCTCTCTCTCTCTCTCTCTCTCTCTCTCTCTCTCTCTCTCTCTCTCTGAGATTTGTCCTGTTCCAGTTGAGAGGTGATAGTGATAGAAAACTGCTTTAGTACTTTAAGAAACAGAAGCAAGCTACATCCTGAAGGTTGCGCAAGCAAACTGCACTCCACTGTAAAGGTTCTCTGATTCATTTCAAAAACCTCCGCTTAGATGGTACAGTGTGCGACTTCACGAACACAAGCAATGCCGTTTCGATCTTGGGGAATACGAAGAGGGGAACAGGGATTGGGGACAATGGAAGGGGTCATCAGTGTTGCTAATCCCTAATGTATGCAAAAAACAAAAAACAAACAAACAAACAGAGATACAAAAGTTCTCCCAAACTATGACGTTATTATGAATCAAAGACACCTCACTAAAAAAAACACGTCAAAACGGTGGGGAAAATGTTTTAAAAGGCAAAATACATTAGGTGAGATGCTCTTCATTGAAAGCCTCAAGAGATGATCAAATGTCTGAGATTTGAACAACTATTACAATAGGTATTATGACTAAGTAGTTTCTATATCCCTTTTTTTTCTACATACAAAGATGTGTCGGAGAGCAAACGTTCACTGTTTTAATATGTGTAAGATTTTTTTTCATCACAGAACGACAATGCTTCATTACAATTTTTCTCCATCAATGATATACTCTACATACGTTGTGAATCCATTGCTAATTGTTTAATGAAGCACTGAGTACAGGGCCTGTCCTTGTTGAGCTCTAACACATAGCAGTGCTAAACACAGTTTGTACGTGTCCACTACTCCCTGACAATGTGCGTTACTATTGCAATAAACCCACTCTGAAAAAAAAAAAAAAACCCAAAGATTTCTTCACGTACTTACCAACATGCTAAATTGTATGTTCTTATTTCCTCTTTTTTCAAAATTGTTGTTGCTTTGCCACCAAAAAAAAAAAGAAGCAA
>JADBJO010002534.1:145000-147500 GCA_016801955.1 Conus betulinus
ACACATACATACATACACACATACATAAATGCATACAAACATACATACACATACATACACACATACACGGAATAAATATAATATAATTCACTGTTCAGTCTCTCTCTCTCTCTCTCTCTCTCTCTCTCTCTCTCTCTCTCTCTCTCTCTCTCATACATACATATACACATACATTATACTGAATCACAGACATATTAGTTCTTGGTGGGAGGGGGGGGGGGGGTGTTACTTTACCCAGCACCGACAAGAATGACTTCACGACATGAGATCACATGACCATGGCGTGCCAACAATCTCAGATTTATCTCCCATGTTCCCCACTCCTGTCCACACATCTTGTGCTGGAGGTGACACTCGGCAATGAAGGATTGGGGACATTTGAAGCTGGTAATCATAACACGAGGCGGGTCGAGTAATGAAATGTAACGGTAGACTGACACTTTTTTCTCCTGACAAAAACATGGCTGGAACCATCTGCAGTGAATGGTCTGATTCATTAATCCCAAAAACTTCCAACTTGCCGACGTCTAATTACTGAGTGCGAACTTTCTCCGCCTCACCACCTGCTCTCTCTCTCTCTCTCTCTCTCTCTCTCTCTCTCTCTCTCTGCTCCCCCCTCTCTCCCTCTCTCTCTTTCTGTGGCAAGTGTGTGTGGTGGTTGGGGACAGGAGGGCGGGATGAGCAGTCCAGGATCTTTTCGAGAGCCATCACTTATCTCCCATTGACAGAAGAAGCAATGTGCGAGTTTGTGAGAGCGTTTCGGTTCTTATCCGAAGAAATACGGCATAAACACTTTTGTTTAATCTTCCATTTGTGAGACCTGAGCGTCTGTAGATCACAGAGCTACTCGTGGACACAGAACATTCTATGACAATGTTCTCTGCTTGCTAACCTTTCGGTGACAGACAGCTTCAGCTGACAGCGAATCGTTGAAGGGAGGGAGGGGGGTGGGGGGGGGTGGGTTGCAGACTGCAGGGCCGCGTCATTTCCAGGTGCTAATCGACGCCGCAACGTTTCATGGCAGAATGTAGCAAGATCTTTGTCAGACAGGAAGCCCGGTTCTGTTTGCGTGTAGGTCACGCCCTGCAGTTTAATTGTTTTAAATCAGCTTGGAAGTAAGACCAGCCAGACTGAACAGTGAACGTATTTCTTGAGCCAGTAGTGAGAGGGGAGGTAAGTGAAGTGATCCGATTGTCAAACTTCGAGGTGCACTTCAAGACAAAAGTAGGAAGGCGTAAACAGTCATGTTAGAGTTAATGATGTGCTCCCCCGTGCCTCTCTGTCTGTCTGTCTGTCTGTCTGTCCCTCTCTCTTTCTTTCACCTTATGTTTCTTTTAATTAAAGCATCATATCATTCAGACATGAGGTGTTTATGTAGGTGCTTCTTAAATGACTTAGTGAATTGCTTTTTGTAGATTAATGAAAAAAGAATTTCAGACATGGTTCAGAGTTTTGTTTTGTTTGTTTTGTTTTGAGAGAGAGAGAGAGAGAGAGAGAGAGAGAGAGAGAGAGAGAGAGAGAGAGAGAGAGAGAGAGGGAGGGAAGGGCCAGGGAGAGAGAGGAGTGTTTGCAATGTAAGTGCACAGGTTGTTCTTAGAGTAAATGCATGATACATAGCATCTTTTAATTCTTATTTTCGTTATGACCAAATCACTTGAAAATTAAACGTAAGATTGAAAAACATCTGATGACTACAAAGATGAATACATATCACCATTTAAAACACACATTCAGAAACAGCGACTTATTAGGTCAATCAGAGACAACAAATTTTGTATTTCACGGGTTACCAAACACAGAACCCAGTAGATTCTCTGCAAGAGGAGCAATGTATATCGCTGAGTTCCGGTTGGGAACACAGGTTAGTAACTACCTATGAAATGATTTGGAATGGTCACAGGATATGGATCATGACACCTGTATGGTCAAAGGTGGCGTCATATCCGATCTGCGCAGAATTGATAAAGTCCTTGGCCAAATGACATAGTGTGTGTGATCATACCCAATACTTTGGGACAGTACATTTCGCATAGTCACAAGATGGTGCCTTCGTCTTTTTGTAGTGATAAGCAAGTGCTTTGTCTTCACAACAAGGAGGTGGAATTGCTGCTAGTAAAAGTTCCATTGCACACATCAAAGGCACTAACCACTTTCTGTTGGTCTTTGTTGCTTTCTTTCGCGTTCCACGCCACGCTGGATCCTCAAGCCAGTAAGTGTGGTGAAGTCTGCAGTCCTCTGCAGAGACCCCATTGGCCCCTACAGCTTCTCCTGGACCTCAACCGGACTGGGTCACGTCTGGCGTCTCAAGGCTTCAAAGGAGGGACAGGACTGTAAGATGTGGTAGGAGTTTGGAAGCCTGTGTCACAAGGGCACTGGTCAATGTGAGAGAGTTTCGACGTGAGATATGGGAGAGGAGCTGGCAGTTTCCTGTTCGCAGCCTGTATATGGTAACTTGAGCTGCTCTGTCGAGTTGGTGGATGCTGTTCTCTTCAGTCCTGAT
>JADBJO010002534.1:152500-185000 GCA_016801955.1 Conus betulinus
TGTGGCTGTAAACAGGGTAACGGTGTGGCTGTGATCAGGGTAACGGTGTGGTTGTGGACGGGTATAGTCGCAGTGCCACTGCAGTGGCATGGCATATGAGACTGCAAACACACACACACACACACACACACACACACACACACACACACACACACACGCACACGCACACACACACACACTTTAATTTTTCTCATTTGAGATGAGATGAATTTAAGTTTTGTGCTGTTCGATGAAAAAAGAAAAACGAAGCTTCTGTTCCAAAATCGGTGACGAAACTAAATGTTTTCTTTCCTGTAACCGATGATCTTTCTAGAAATTGGAACTGTTTCTTTGTTGACATCAAACCTCATTCCTTCGATTTCAGCGAGCAGGTATTTGGTAATACAGTGTAAATTCATGTAAGACATAACTCTGCACACACACACACACACACACACACACACACACACACACACACACACACACACACACACACAGAGAGAGAGAGAGAGAGAGAGAGAGAGAGAGAGAGAGAGAGAGAGAGAGAGAGAGAGAGAGAGAGAGAGAGAGAGAGAGTCTATAAGTCATTATGATGCCTCGAATTGCCTCGAGCAGTGTTTTTTTCTAGCTCATCATCGTTGCTTTCATTTGGACTGTTGATTGAAAATGGTTACAATAGCACGAGATATTGTACACGTGATGAGCAACAAGAGAGGAATACCAGGTTATTCAGTTGTTTGACGCTTATTACAAGTTGTTTGGTAATAATGTATTCTTCCAGCAAAGCCCTAAGAATGACCTTTGATGTCCAAATATACAGGAAATTGGTTTGTATGATCTGAGCACACTGTCTGTCATTCTTCATGTTAAATATAAACTGAAATCAAAGTACGGATTGGTGGCTCGTAAGAGTAGTTGACTTAGTCAAAACGGAACAGAATTTTTTTTTTTTCTTACAATTGGTTTGACTGCTTTGACCATCAACATGGGCATGCATGATTTCACCATGGAGGATTCTCTGTTTTTATTAAAGAGCCATTATACACCACAGCATGCGGTAAACAGACAAAAACCTCCCCTCAATTTGGCATGAATGATAAATTCATGCAGCGCGGTATGCGTCTTGCTCGTTGGCAGCCCCACTCCGTTCCCCCACACCCTCTGCCCCCATCCAGTCACTGCTCACCCTCCACCTCCCCCTACATGCCTCTGGTCAACAGCCAGCCACAAGATTGGAAGAGGTTCCTCTGCGGGAGTAACGTCCATTCGTTTAGTCATCGCAGTGACGTCCACTGGTTCTGTTACTGGAGTGACGTCCACTGGTTCTGTGACTGGAGTGACGTCTACCGGTTCAGTCACTGGAGTGACGTCCACTGGTTCCGTGATTGGAGTGACGTCTACTGGTTCTGTCACTGGAGTGACGTCCACTGGTTCTGTGACTGGAGTGACGTCTACTGGTTCAGTCACTGGAGTGATGTCCAATGGTTCTGTTACTGGAGTGACGTCTACTGGTTTATTACTGGAGTGACGTCTACTTCTTCTTTTACTGGAGTGACGTCCACTGGCTTGTTACTGGAGTGACGTCTACTGGTTCTGTTACTGGAGTGACGTCCACTGGTTTGTTACTGGAGTGACGTCTACTTCTTTTACTGGAGTGACGTCTACTGGTTCTGTTACTGGAGTAACGTCCACTGGTTCTGTTACTGGAGTGACGTCCACTTGTTCTGTTACTGGAGTGACGTCCACTGGTTTTGTTACTGGAGTAACGTCCACTGGTTCTGTTACTGGATTAACGTCCACTGGTTCTGTTACTGGAGTGACGTCCGCTGGTTCTGTTACTGGAGTGACGTCCGCTGGTTCTGTTACTGGAGTAACGTCCACTGGTTCTGTTACTGGAGTGACGTTCACTGATTTTTTTTTTTTTATTGGAGTCACAACCACTGATTCGGTTATTCCAGTTACGTCTTATGGTTCCGTGACTAGAATGGGGGTCCATTGGCTCTGTAACTGGACCGACGATCATTGTTTATCTCAACGGAAATTTCGTCCACTGGTTCCGGCATAAGAGTGACCACTACGGGTTCTGTTATTTGAATGACGGCCACTGTTTCCACGTTACTGGACTGACGTTTACTGGTTCTGTTACTGGAGTGACGTGCACTTGTTCTGTTACTGGAGTAACGTCTACCGATTCTGTTGCTGGGAGGACGTCGATTGGTTCTGTTACAAAAACGACAGCCACTGAATCACGACAGAGATTAACCCAGTCGTTTGAAAACAAATGACTCAGACAGATTTTCTACATATCATGCGAGGAACATAAAAATACGACAATGTCAAAAAGCAAAGTGACATTCCAGAACCACTCCGTATATCATGCGAGGAACATAAAAATACGACAATGTCAAAAAGCAAAGTGACATTCCAGAACCACCCAGGCATTCCAGAACCACTCCGTGTAGTTTTCAGACCCCTTCAGTTTACATGGCGCCGATACACATCTTGCCATGAGCTTTCTGTCCAAGACCCATCCTAGATTGTACAGGGGAGGGTGGCCGCCCCAGACACAGGCTGAAGAGGTTCTGGATAGTTGAAATACAGGACTGGACTGGTTATGATAACTCTACCCTGTAGAGCAAGACTGAAGAGAGAATTATTGAGATCTCTGAGTGTCCAACTGTCTATTAATATAGAAGCCCTAGAATAACTGTCACAAGACAATAATGAGAAAATAATTCAGGTGAATAGACGTTCTCACAAATTATTGTGTGTTTTTTTCTGTTTATTTCATAAACAATTTGTGCAGACGAACGGAGAGGTAGAACTGTCTCTCTTTAATTTACATTTTTCTCGTCCCTGTTGTTTTAACTGATTCCAGTAAACCCTAGGTTTTGTTTGTCTACATAGTAAAATCTAGTCACTCGTTAAAGGATTTAAATGACACATGTTGATGCGTCTCTGGCCCTGGCAAATCTGGTTTTGACACGCTATGTACAGACACATCGGTTTGAACCCTTACTGTTATTACGCCATCTGTGAACAGACTGTAGTCCAGGATGCTGGGGAGGCAGGTCTCCCAGCAGAAATGATAACTGTGTTGGTTAGGATTCGGTATAAAGAAACGACAGTAAACATGAAATGAGAAAGGGAAACACATACAAGAAACAACAAACAAGTAAGGTAACTCTTGCTCCCACACGAAAACAAATACACGCCCATAACTCCAAAGCAATACTGCTTACAACACCGAATCGCCTAGCAGATAAGACAGCACAGAGCACATAGAACAAACAAGGAAACATCCAACACTCATTTTGCGCCGAATATGAGAAGATACGTGGTTGCTCGTTCTCTGTTTTCACCGTCCTAAATGTTGTTGTTTTTGGCCTGAAGAAGACCCAAGAGGTTGAAATGCAGTATGTTTTTTGTCCTGAAATCTGTTTGTCTGTATTGTTTTGCGGAACTAACACCCTTCCTTTTTATATTTCGGTCTAAAGATTATTGCTTTTGAGGCAACATCCACAAGCTTACGTCTGCGTCATTTCTCTTCATGTTTTAGATCTCTACACGGTTTCTGAAAAAAACCTTAGTCATGATGCAAGACTTTTGCAGGTTTATGACACAGTTTAAGTGATAAACGAGAACGGTAACATTGTTTCCGAAGTGAAACGAAGTCACGAGACAAGCCAGTTAAATCTTTTACTACAAGATGCGTTTGTCACTCTCCACTCCCTCCCTCCATCCATCACAACCACTAACTCCTCCCCTTTTCCCTCTCAACCTCCCTACACTCCCCCCCCCCCCCCCCACCCCCTTTTCCCTTCACAATCCTCCATTCCATCACTCGCCCTCCTCCCCCCCTTTTTTTATTTAGCAAAATGGAGATCACAGTCGAACATCTTTCAGTTGAGCTCTTAGCATTTCCCATACCCAACTTTCCTAAGGAAGGTGAAGAAGTGGGTGACCTCTATTGACTTGAGTTCCTGCGCTGACATGATACAAGGGAACACTACGTAGATTGCCTTGCCTTTGACAATACGAGAAGACTGGCAGTATTTTGGCTATGTGATTACATGTTCAGTGAGAGACAAGAGTCACTGATCTTATCGGAGCCAGCTCTGAAAGAGGAGACTGAATTAATCATTGAAACAGGAGAGACAGCATCCCGTTACTGTGTGTTAGGGTGCTGGCCACAGTAGCCTCTTCTAATGTGTCTCAATCACCGGGATCACCCTCCTCAATGACGTAAAAGAGATGCCTGGAAGACGACACAGGAGACAGCGGCGAGGTGCGGCGAATAGAGCGCGACACGTGATTGCCGACAACCCCTCTGTATACGTCCCTCTCTAATCGAACCTGTGACTGTAAGCAAGCCCCCACCCCCCTCTCCAACACACACTACCTCTAATCAACGGCCAGGAACCTGAGATGGGTGAATGGAGCTGCACTCAATCCAATCACCCCCATACACACTACTTCTCTGTGCCTGAGTCTGCAGGCTCCTTCATTTCCATTCATAGGATGAAGAAGAAAACCAGTTATAGATTACTGTGTCTTCTTACCTGGTCAGGTTTACACACACACACACACACACACACACACACACACACACACACACACACACACACACACACACACACACACACTTCACGAAATTCATTTCCAGAGAACTTGATTATAATCTGCTGAATCCACTTTTTCATCATCAACGCTTCTCTGGTAACTGAGGAAAGAGTGCATGCACTGGTTCTGTCAGCAGAGTGATGTCCATTTGTTCTGTGACAACCTTCGCATCAATACCTTGATTGACCACCTACAGTTTCGTCACCGGAATGGCAGCTTTGGCTTTGTTCTTGGATCCGTGATACCCATCAATTCTTTTATTGGAGTTAAATATCTCTGGTTATCATATTGCGGTGACGACCGTAGACTCTGTTTCTGGAGTGACGTCGACTGGTTCTGTTATGAGACCGTCGTCCGCTTGTTCTTTTACTGGATTTATGCCCTGTGGTATTGTTAGTGGACTGACATCTACTGGTTCTGTCACTGGACTATTGCAAAGGGAGCGAAACCTCTCAAGAGGGCTCTAAACGCTTTAAAGGACAAGGATTTAGAGCGTGGCAGAGGAGTGGATAATTCGCTGATTAGCAGTAGGGCCCTCATTTAGGGCAGATCTTCGAGCTGCGTTAAGGAGGTCGAAATCGACGGGTAATTATTGTCAGGCGACAATAATCTTCGAAGGCGGAAAGGATTCCCGAGTTAGAACCTTCCTTTGATTGTGAAAGGGAGACAAATTATCCACTCGGAGCATCAAGCGTGGTGCTTGGAGCTAAGCCAGTGAAGTTTGTTCAGGAAACGTAAGTGTGGACTGGACCCATTCACTTGAAAATTAGAGATTCTCTTGTTCACCTGGTATTGCTGTAAGGAAATGTGCCAGTACTATTTTGTCAGACTGGTTAGCATGCGCGTGGACGACGTGGTCGTAGCTTTCTAGGGAATAGAGTGTGAAAGTGACTTTAGAAGTTGCTGGGGGTCGGTTGCTTTGATGTCAGTTTAGGAACACGTGGCTGCTTGTTAGACTATTATGTAGGAATGTCTGTGAATGCTAGCATGTGAAAGAGGGAATTCACTGTAGATGTGAACATGGTCGTAAAGAAGCAACATGGATAAGGGCATGGCTTAAGGGTGATTCTGTGTTGAACCCCCCACATAAACAGGAGTTGGGAAGAAGACATGGAGAACAAGAACGTTGAGAAGAACAACACGCCACGAGGGAGAGCGACGAGTGAGCAGGACAGATTGGGGTCTGAAAGAACGTGGTCTGGGCGACTGAAACAGAAGCAAGTTTTTTAACGCAGGGGTTAGGCATCAAAGACAGACTGAGAAACAGAGGTCAAGTCCAAAACCCAGAGGTGGGGGGAAAGAAAAGAAGAAGACTTCTACATTGGAGAAGAGTCCCCACATATGACCAAGGAGACACAGTCCTGGAACCTGGTGCCAGACAACCAAAGGTGTAGCCATCACCTGGTTCTTCTTAAGCATTTTACAGTGATCTTTTTGAGAACTGTGGTGTGCTGTGCCAAGTGTGTGTGGCTATAAAGACCTGGCCAGGTAAGAAGTCATGGCGGTTCATAACCGGGGATTAGAAAGTTATGATCTCTACTGTTTCTATCTGTTTGTGGATTGGGGTTTTCGTGTATATATCATACGCAGAGTAGAAACTGTATTTTGTTTTCTCAGTCATTTCAGAAGAGAAGCAATTGCGTGGCATCTTATTACCAGGAAGAGCGTGGAAGGTTTGGTGTGCATATGTATGTGTGAGTGCAGAGATGACTTTGTGTGTTAAGTCTGACTAGTTTGCGTGATTCACTTTAAGCAAAACCATCACGATTTCCCCCGTCCTGGATTAATATCAGTACTGGTTTACTTATGCAAAGTGATGTCTGTCGGTTCTGTTACTGGTTCTACTACCGGCTGAGTCTTCTTATTCTGCAACTGATTAACGTCGATTGGCTCTGTTACTAGATTTACGGCCAATGATTTTCTTATGGTAAATGACGTCCATTCTATGGTCTAGTGACCACCACTACTTCTATCATTTGAATGACATCCAATGCTTCTGTTACTGGAGTGACTCCCTTGGTTCCTTTACTTGCATGATGGAATTGATAATGTTATAAATCCAGTCATTCAATATGAAATGGCCCAGATTTGATTTTTCAGCATCTTACGCAATGAATGTAAGAAAACCGACTACATCTGGCAGCACCTCGACATATACTTAGCTTTCAAAATCTCTCTGTACAATTATCACGCGAGTGAGCTTCCATGGCACATATGTATGTAGCAAAGGTTTCCTGTCCAAGGCCATCCTGAATGGTGCACTGGACACTGGATGTCCTAGAAAAAGACCACCAATGTCGTGGATAGCTGACATCAAGAAAAGGCCTGGGCTAGTTACTAAGAACTCTACTCTGTAAGAATTGTGGAGATCTCTGACAATGCAAGCTTCCATCAAAACAGCCCTGGGATACCTGTCATGGGACCAATCAAGAAATCTTAAATGTTCTCCATGAATTGCTGTTTGCTATTTTCTGTCTGTTTCAGTCTTGTTGACGCTGACGAAGGGGGTGGCGGAAGTGTGCTATATCATTCCTCTCGTCACCGTATTCTTGTCCCTGATCACTTTTACTGACATCAGTTGGTCATAGCTGTTTTTTGCCAAATGGCGAAAGGTGGCTGTTTGTTTATTTCCGTGACCCGGTTGATGTGCCTTCTGGCGCACAGCGAACAGAAATAACAGTATGAACACTGACAATTTCGCTCCACATGTGAATAGATTAAGGTGTGTCTGGGGTGCTGGGCACTCGGGTTTCTCAACCTGAAATGATTAGGTTTGCTAGGGTTAGACATAAGGCTTATTCCTTTGTAAGGGACATTCACAAACTTCAGCCATGCTAGTTTTGTTCATGCTAGAAATTTCCAAATTGTTCCTGAAGTACATTAGTTGTACTATATGATTACTGCCGTTGAATGATTGATACAACTCAGTGATAAGCAAGTACAGTATCTTTTGCTCAAAATGTGGAAAGAACCCATGCTGCAAGCACTGCGCACTCAGAAATCACATACGCCACACTCGGAACACACGGGAAAACTTCCATGGGAAAAAAAAACATAGTTCTGAGTTTGTCCAACTACTCTAACCTGACATGTATACATTGCACCAACAAGAGAAGAAACAGACACAGTTTCTTCGAGTGTTTCAGTGTCTTTTACACACACATGGGCTAACTAAGTGGATAGTGCAAGTAACACTGGCTTGGAGCGATGTGCTTTTGTTTCTCTTGTCTTATGGTGGCAGCAAAAGATATCAACACTTTGGAAATAAAGCATCCAAGGCTGTTGTTACAGAGACTTGCACTGCGTGCTGTCTTCACACAGTGTGGATGTTTCGATGATAACCTCAGGCAGCAAAGAACCTTCTTTAGCTCAAAGCGTATGTGCCCATGTGACAAGACATTCTACCATTTCTATCTAATCATTGATTGTTTATCAAAAATCAATCCATCTTAAGATTACATCAGTACCAACAAAATGCTCTTTTCACCACTCCCCACTCACTCCTTACGTCACATTTGATACCTCCACCACCAGTCCTCCTCCGTTCTGCTCCTGCTCCCCTTGCTCTCATGTATCCACCGTCCCCTCACCCCCCCCCCCCCCCCCCCTCTCGTTTTATTTTTTCATGAAATCTATTCCACATTCCACATATAAGTTGACCTTTTCAAGTTTTCAAATTACTATTTTGCTAAAAAGAATGAAGACTGAGAAAACTGACAGATGAGCTCGCTGTGCTGACATGATAGAAGGGGATATTGTGTCGATTGCCTTGTTTGTGATAGAGTCAGTTTGAAGAGATAAGCGATATGCTGGCTATATGATGACCTGCTCGGAGAGAGACAGCAGTCGCTGATCTTGTTGGAACCAGTTCTGGCGAGGGAAATTGAATTAATCGCTGAAACAGGAGAGGCAGCATCCCGTTACTGTTTGTCAGAGTGCTGGACAGTGGCCTCCCTCTCATGTCGCTCAAATCACTGAGATCACCCTCCTCAATGGCGGAGAAGATATGCCGGGAAGACGACACAGGAGAAAGCGGCGAGGTGCCGTGAATAGAGCGCGACACGTGACTGCCAACAAATCCTCTGTGTACGTCTCTGTCTAATCAAGCCGGTGACTGTAAGCAAGTCCCCCGACACACTGTCTCTAATCAACAGCCAGCAAGCCGGGTCTGAACCTGAGATGGGTAAATGGAGCTGCACTCAATCAAATCACCCCATTAAACAACCCCTTCTCTGTGCCTGAGTCTGCAAGCCTCTTCATTTCCACTCGTCAGATGATACAGAAAATCACAGTTTCACACATTTCATTTCCGCAGAGCTCGATGTGTGATCTATTGAAAACACTTTTTCATTATCACTGCTTCTCTGGTTACTGACGAGAAAGTGCATTATGTGTAGTTTCATCTTCACAGCAGCGTTTTGTTTCGGTACATGCTGTTTATGGACCTGCCAAATACAGACGACATATTAAGACTGAGACTGAGACTGTTAAGGTTGGTTGTTTCAGATTAGGTTCAGTCAGGAAAGAATTGGAACACGTCAGAATCAATGTAACGGTAAGTAAGTTAGTATGGTAGACCTTCATAACTAACAATTTAAAACAAAGAAATGGGATGAACATGCGAATGAGCGATTAACTGACATTTTAAAATGATAAATATGAGCTATGCTATTAATGATGTTTCTTTTTCTGTACTGAGGTTTGTTTCTTAGTCTGTTTTCCCTTCCACTGGAACTATGTCTGTTTCTACCATGCTTTTTTTTCAATCAAATATTTTCTCTTCATGAGAAGAGTAAATGTTTTACAAAACAAATTCTCTTCCTAATGATTCAAGCAAAATCGTGTTTCAACGTGTCATGCAACTAATGAATAAATCTGCTTCATGATCAAAATTGCCACAGTGATTAGTGAAAATTCTATCGGGTATTCTATGTGCACTTCATAGAACAAACACACACGATAGATAGAGAGATAGATTAATAATTGGGTAGATAGATAGTTGGATAGATGATAAATGGGTGGATGGATGGATGGATAAATAAGCCCAGACTGACAGACAAAGAGACAGACAGAGAGGCAGACAGGCAAACAGGCAGATAGATAGACAGGTAGGTAGGTAGATAGATATATATGTAGAAAGATAGATAGATGGATGGATAAATAGATAGATAGATAGACAGATAGAGAAGTAGACAGACAGGAAAAAAGACAGATAGATAGATAGATGAATAGAAAAATAGACAGACAGACAGATAGATAGAGATAGATAGATAGATAGATAGATAGATAGATAGATAGATAGGTAAAATTCGCGAGTGAAAACATATACAATGTTAACCAAAAAAAGTTGGGTGGGGGGCATGAAAATAAATTAATATTCTAGTAAACCTCCTCTGGATTACAGGTACCGGGCAGATAGAGTCTGGTGTTGTTATGTACGAGCACCTGAAATGAAAAAAGGTGGGAACAATACCACAGAGATAGATTCTATATGTCATCTTTTTTGTGATCACTTCATGAAAACATGTAATACAGAAGTATCAGGAAATTTAGTTTAGACAAACATTTCCCGTCATACAATAGGTTAGGTTCGAGGAATTTTCTTCAGTAAGTCATTTGCGCTCATAGAGTCTCTAAAGATGTTAACTGTTGCTAAACACACAGCACTGGTCTAAAACACAGCATAACACACGAACATACCACAGAAAATCAATGTTTATCATTTGGTCAGACTTCAGCATGGTTGGTGTCATACTTAGCTGCAAATCAGTCTGTAAGTTTCAGCATTTGACTTGTTTTGCATTTTTAGTCGACATGTTCACCTGTACTTAGTTCCGTTTTAAGCTTGCCTGCAGTCTTAACGTGACCCCCGTGATTAGCTGCGCTATAAAGATCACGACTTTACTACACACAGCTTTCAATGATATCCTTATTATATCCATAGCATCTTTCATTATGCAAAAAATATAACAACTTCTACAAGTACAATACAGTTGCTTCATTTAACTGTATAGAGATCAAATACACAAAACCATAACGCAAATTTGTTCACTAGTCCTGAGACTACATGGAACCACTTTTTCACTCAGAACTATTTTTTTTTTTTTTTTTTAAATTGTTCTTTGGTATCAGAGAACTTTTTGGTTGTCTCTTGTCTCGTTCTGCTAGTTTTCATGTTCACTCGTCTCCCCCCCCCCACCCCTCCCAAACTCCGTTATCACCCATTCCACCCATCCTTGTTTCAGACTGGTGTAGCTTGGCATTGGCATCAGCCTGGCTGATGTTTCTTCCCCCCCCCCCCCCCCCCCCCCCCCACACACACATCCCCCAGCAATAAACAACATAGTTTTATAATCATCGTCATTTAAATTGAATCCACTCTACTGATGATATCATACGTGAAGTGTTCTTCTCGGCAGTATACAGAGAACTGTCATAATGAACAGCAGATCACATTTTACCTGCCCCGGAAATGAAATGGGCACGGCCTGGGGACTTTCCTGGTGATCTGACGAGTGGAAATGAAAAGGGTGGGCTTCACGGGTGAGTTGACGGGGTGCAGCTCCACTTACCCAGCTCTCTGTCTAGGCCAGGCCAGGCTTTGCCGATCAGAGACAATGAGTTTGAGGGCTTGGTTACAGTTGCCGACTTGATTAGAGAGACAGGTGTGCAGAGGGGATGCGGTGTGTGTGTGTGTGTGTGCAGTGAAGTCTCGCGATCTATTGAAACACATCAACGCTTTCTCGTGTGGCGCCTTCCCCCGCTGTCTCTTTTCCCGCCAACAAAGAGGGTGATCATCATGTTCTGGAAATATACAAGACACAGCAACAGTGTGACTAATGTGATGACAAACAGTAAGGATATGCCAGCTCTCCTGCTCTGGTAATTAATTAAAACTACACCGATTTCTGTCTCTGACTGAACAGGTGAATTGCATGAACAGAATATCGTTCATCTCTTCAAATTAGATATACGACTGGCGAGACAATGGAAACGATGCTCTCCTTTGTCAATCTTACCGCACACAGGAACCTCAATGTGGAGAGATGCAGTGCTCTCATCCACCCTTTTCATTGTTTATGTCAGCTAGCTCTAAACAGATCTACTGAAAAATGGGCCTTACAAACACGCGGGGAAATAGACGTAAAGAAAAAAAAATACAAAAAGGTAGCGACAAAAAATGTTTGAAATTAAATAATCTGCTGGCTGGTCTGATTCAATCATAAATAAATATGACATGAATAAGGGCATACATAGATTAATGGAATAAAAAAAAAAACGTAAGGGAATAATATAAATATTGTGTCATATTATGTAATATTAGTGCTCATACCTGTGCATGATTGTCTAAAGGAGCTGAGCACATTGCAGGGCCTTTCCAATAACAGACAAAAACGATCAAACACTTGACAACTGGGGTAAGACTTTGAATCTCTCATGGTGCCCTGTGTATATCTTAGACATTTGTGTGTGTGTGCCGGTGGGTGTGCATCAGTAGGGCGATGCAGATATGTTAATGGGGAGTCTACAGATGAGTGTGTGTGTGTGTGTGTGTGTGTGTGTGTGTGTGTGTGCATGCATATGTGTGTGTGTGTGTGTGTGTGTGTGTGTGTGTGTGTGTGTGTGTGTGTGTGTGTGCGTGCATGCGTGCGTGCATGCGTGTGTGTGTGTGTGTGTGTGTGTGTGTGTGTGTGTGTGTGTGTGTGTGTGTGTGCATGCGCGCGCGCGCGCGTGTGAACGTGTGTGTGTGTGTGTGTGTGTGTGTGTGTGTGTGTGTGTGTGTGTAAACAGATAGACAGATAGATAGACTGTGTGTGTGTGTGTGTGTGTGTGTGTGTGTGTGCGTGCGTGCGTGCGTGCATGCGTGCGTGTGTGTGTGTATGTGTGTGTGTGTGTGTGTGCGCGCGCGCGCGCTTGAGTGCGTGCGTGCGTGAGTTCGTGCGTGTGTGCATGCGTGTCTGTGTGTGTAGACGCACGCCCGCGCGCGCTTGCTTCTGTTGTGTGTGTGTGTGTGTGTGTGTGTGTGTGTGTGTGTGTGTGTGTGTGTTTGCTTGCTTGCTTGCTTGCTTGCTTGCTTGTTGCTTGCTTGCGTGAAATCACATGATCGTGCCGTGTTGACAAAGTCAATTTTATATCTCATGTTCACGGGATTTTTTTTTTTTTCTTTTTTCTTTTTTAACAAAATCTTGTGTTGGATGTGACATGCGATAATGAAGAATTGGAGACATTTGAAGCTAGTAATCATAAGACGGGGCGGGTCAAGTAATGAAGTGTAACAATAGACTGACTCCTTTTCCTCATCAAAAAACTACTGGAACTGTGCATCTGAATGGTCTGATTAATCCATGCAAAAACTGTACACCAACTTGCCAAAGTGATTGTAATTACAGAGAATGGATCCTTTTTCCTCTCCCCACTTGCCATCACCTCTCACCCTGCCCCCCCCCCCCCCCCCCTCTCTCTCTCTCTCTCTCTCTCTCTCATTTCACTGAATATTGTGTTCTCTCTCTCTCTCATTTCACTGAATATTGTATTCTTCTTTCTCTCTCACTCTCTCTCTCTCTCTCATTTCACTCAATATTGTGTTCTCAACTCAGGGCGAGTACTGGGTGTAAGAAAAAACACATCAGTGCTTGTCTCCTACCCTCGTAAATAAAATTTTATCTTTTCTCTTCTCTTCTCTCTCTTCTCTCTCTCTCTCTCTCTCTCTCTCTCTCTCTCTCTCTCTCTCTCTCTCTCTGTCACTGCGTGCATGCGTGCGTGTGCAAGCAAGCGCGTGCGCTGCGTGCGCGCGCGCGCGCGCGTGTGTGTGTGTGTGTGTGTGTGTGTGTGTACGTGTGTGCGTGCCTGTGCGCACGCGCGTGCGCGCGTGTGTGTGTGTGTGTGTGTGTGTGTGTGTGTGTGTGTGTGTGTGTGTGTGTGTGTGTCTTACAAACACTTTAATTTCACGTATCATAATCGTTGGTCTACTCAGATGCACATGCCCTGGTTTGATTGGTTAGACACGTGATGGTTGTCGATCATTCAAGAAAGTTCCATGCATAAATTCTCAAACATTCTAGACCACTCAGTGGTTATTTGAACAGTTCAGCCACACACGGTGTTTCATGGACGTTCGGTTCAATGACTTATAAATAACAGAGGCAATGAGACAGCAACGATACAGACAGCAACCATGTACCAATGACCAGACTGCCCTGTTCTTCCGAATGTTGGTGATGAGATTCTACTCGTGTGCAGGATATCATGCGTTCACGCATGGAACATCAGGTTTTTTTTTTGGGGGGAAGAGTCAGAGCTAATGTTAACTCAGAGTAAAAAAAAAAAAAAAAAAAAAAAAAAAAAAAAAACGTGTACGAAAAAAACAGCCCATCAGAGATTTGAACAGGCAACTCTAGAATTGCCAAGGTCACGTGTCTGGCGCTCTCTACCAGCAGAGCTATTCTGGCACCCAGTGGGTTGTCAGCACGAGTTATGGTAGATCTTTGCTTCCTCAGATCATCACAACAGTCTTTCAGTTTTGGGCTGTTTCATGTTCCTTACCTTGTCCCTTACTGACGAATCCATCTCCACCGTACAAAACAACGCTAGGTTCATTCCGTGACGCCCTCAGAGTCAGTGGCTCGTGATAAGCTTTGAAAAGAAAACTAGCAACATGAGCTCACCGCGGGACAGCCTTCCAGATCCGAGTATGACACCATTGTTGCTAGGTCACCACACTGGCGTTGAGCGGTGCTTGTTCTAATCATTCAAACACAGGATTTCGCCATATGATGTCTCTGCTGAGGACAAAACCATCTTTGACTTGGACTTTGCAGGGATTTAGAGTGCTGTGCCTATCAGTCGACAATGTAAAGGACTGGACCAAAATGACCATGCCAAATCTCCTCAAGACAGCCACTAACAGAAGAGCCTGGAGAGAAATGGCGGCTGCCTCATCACATCCCCCCAACGACCCCAGCGGTCAGGGGAATGACTGACCTATCAGTCATATAAGAAAACATTTTGCCGTATTTTTTTTTTATTGAGTTCTGGAGGAAAGCTACGCTCAAAACGCCTGTGCCACTATCTCGTTCAAGAATCTCTTCTGCTTCCACCTTCGACGCTGATGTGTTTACAATCTGTATCCTGAAGTCACCAAGTTTTCTTCCACTCATATGTCGCATCATGTTATCGTGGTAACGAAAGACTTTAGAAGACGGGAGGGAGTCATCTTCGAGATGGCCTCGAAGTTATTAACGTTCGCGAGAACGCAATCAATCATAGCCAAAAACGATCAGCATGCCGTGTTCATGTTGGCCATTGGGCCATTTGAAGACTTGAGAGCTTTTGCTAAGAATCTCAAACATTTAATTGTATGACATGTCGTGTTTCCGTTTCACTGAAATTACTTAGGTTTATGCGTTTGCCTGTAACGTGCTCAGTTCTTTCGGACAAATATGAGCAGACATGCAGCATAAAGTTTATGTAAAATATAACACAATGTATCCTCCATTTTGTTATTCTATCAATTCATGTGTACCCTTTTTATGACGTAGTTATTTTTCATTAAATCGTATGGACCTACAGATCATCTCGTTTCAAACACGTCTTTGTCATTTGTCTTCTTGGCATTCCTTTTCAATCTTTTTCTTGTTTAATCCCCCCCATGTATTTGTGCAGCCCGTATTTCAGTAAATCTATCAGCGTTACCAGTCCACTATTTTTTTTTAAAAGAAAATCAGAGATATAGGTGAGAGCAATGGATCCCTGTAAGCTGAGCTTCCTGTGTTGAAGTAAAAGGAGATCATTGTTTTTCCATTGTCTTGCATGTTGTACAGCTAGTTTGAAGAGCTGGGCGATATTCTGTTCATGTGAAGATCCGTTCAGTAAATGACAGGGATGAAAGCTTTCACAGTGTCGACTTTCATTCATCACTGCGGCAGGAGAGGTAGCATCCGCTTACTGTTTGTTACAATGGTGGACACTGTTGCTGCGTCTGGCCTTTCTGGAGTATGAGGATCACACTTCTTGTTTGCAGGAAACAGACGGCAGGGAAGGAGACTCAAAGAAAGTGGTGATGTGTTTAAATGGACCGCTACACAAACTTTTCCAACATGTCCTCTACACACCACCTGTCTCTCTACTCAAGCCAGCAACTGTGACAAAGCCTTCAATGCACCATCTCGAATAAACAGCCAGCGAGTCAGGCCTATATGTGAGTTGGATAAGTGGAGTCGCACTCACTCAAATCACCCATTTTAACAACTGATCAACTAGAAAATCCCCTAGCCGTGCACATTTCATTTTTTTTCTCGGGCAGGTGACTGCGATCTATTGAGTACAGTATTCATTGTCACTGTTCCCTGTGTACTCGCATAAGTAGAATGCTTGACAGCCTTTTTTTTACATTAAGCTGTGACTAATCACTGTGGCAATGTTGATGAAAAATCAGATATAGGCATTACTTGCACGACACGCTGAGGCACGATTTTGCTTAGGTTATCAGGTAGAGGTTTTGTTTAGTAAAAGTTTTATTCAGCCCCCAGCCCCCCCCCCCCCCCCCCCCCCCCCCCCAAAAAAAAGAAAACTTTCTACTATAAAAAAAACAAACAATAAAACAAACAAACAAACAAAATCCCACCTTAAAAAACAACCAAAGACTAAGAAAACACACAGTTACTTCCAATGGGAGGGCAAAAACAACAAACAAACATCAGTACAAAGATATGAAAAGTTATCCATGGCAGAGCTCGTTATTATTGTATCAAAATGTCAGTTGACTTGCTCCTTTGCATGTTCTTCCATTCTATTGTTTAGAATGGTTGGTTGAGAATGTGTGTGCTATACCGACTAACTTACCGTTACATTGTTTCTAACATTACCCAATTCTTCACTGGGCGAACTTTATCTCAAATAAACTACTTTAACAGTCTGAATATCAGTCTTGATATGGCCTCTGCATTCGGCAGGTCCATGAGAAATAACTACTAAAATATAATGCTGTCGTGTAGACGACATAGCACACGATGTATGCACTTTGTCGCCAGTAACCAAAGAATCAGTGATAATGAAAGAGTGTATTCAGTAGATCACACATCAAGCTCTCCGAAAATGAAATTTGTGAAAACCGGGCGATTTTCTGAATAATCTGACGAGTGGAAACGAAGACGCTTGCAGACTCAGGCACAGAGAAGGGGTTGTTTAATGGGGTGTGATTTGATTGAGTGCAGCTCCATTTACCCGTCTCAGGTTCAGACCCGGCTTGCTGGCTGTTGATTAGAGACAGTGTGTCGGGGGGCTTGCTTACAGTCACCGGCTTGATTAGACAGAGACGTACACAGAGGATTTTTGTTGGCAGTCACGTGTCGCGCTCTATTCACGGCACCTCGCCGCTTTCTCCTGCGTCGTCTTCCCGGCATATCTTCTCCGCCATTGAGGAGGGTGATCTCAGTGATTTGAGCGACATGAGAGGAGGCCACTGTGTCCGGCACTCTGACAAACAGTGACAGGATGCTGCCTCTCCTGTTTCAGCGATTAATTCAATTTCCCTCGCCAGAACTGGTTCCAACAAGATCAGCGACTGCTGTCTCTCTCTGAACGAGTCATCATAGAGCCAGCATATCGCTTATCTCTTCAAACTGACTCTATCACAAACAAGGCAGTTCACACAACATCCCCTTCTATCATGTCAGCACAGCGAGCTCAACTCTCAGTTTTCTCACCGCTTTATATATATATATATATATATATATATATATATATATATATATATATAGATAGATAGATATATAGATATATATATATTTTCTTTTTTGGTTGCAAAACAGTAGATTGATAACTTTAAGAGGTCATCTTAAAATAAAGACTGTGGAATACGTTTTACGAAAGAAAAGAGAGCAGGGAAGGTAAAATGGAGAAGAATGAACGTATGAAAGGTGAACGGGAGGGAAGGGAGGGATGGAATGCTGGTGGTGGAGGTGTTGAAGGTTGTGAGGTAGGGAGTGAGTGGGAAGTGACAAGGTAAGGTAAGGTAAGGTAAGGGTATGGTAAGGTAAGGTAAGGTAAGGTAAGGTAAGGTAAGGTAAGGTAAGGTTGCTTAGCCCAGCCAACCGCAAATGACCATATCAGTGCTGTCACCACGTTAATATCAACTGACAAGTCATTCATTCACACAACTCTTTAAAATACATCTAAAAACCCACCCGAAATTTTTGTTAAAAATCTTTCCACTGTGAAATCTCAGATCCGATGAAAAATGTTAATCTCTTTCAAGAACTCAAAGATCACACCAGGTGGAACATCTCTGAACAATATTTTCATGTATATGCTGTAAAATGTTCATGTCTCACATCATGCAAGTCCCAACACTTTAAAAGAATATGTTTCATTGTGAGTGGCACATGACATGGAATGCACCACGGAGCTTCTTCACTCTTTAAAAGGTATGAATGAGTAAAATACGAATGGCTGGTGTGCAACTGGTATAGAACCGTTTCTCTCTTTGTGACAACCAGAAGTGGATGAGAAGAACTCTTTTAGGTTTGGACAGATCTGAAACGGTTTTGTTACCCGTCTGACATAAACATTAACTTTTGGTTTTTGATCTGTGTAGGGGATGGATATGTTAGACAGCTTCCCTGATGTGGCATTCTTGGCCAAACGATCAGCCATTTCATTCCCTCCGATGCCTACGTGACCGAGAACCCAAGCCAGAACAATGTTATGTCTTCTGTTTTCAACATGGTAAAAAAAGTTTTTTTTTTTTTTAAAGTGTAGAAGTTCGGAATGCTAAAGATTATGGCCAGCTATCGCCTCTAAAGCTGACAGCGAATCAGACAAAATCAGAAAGTCCTTCTTTGTAGATTGAGAGATTATCTTCAATGCTAGAACCAGGGCTGTAAGTTCAGCAGAGTAAACAGAAGCATGTGATGGAATATTTTTCTGGTAATATTTGAGAAGGAGCACCAGGGCAATAGGCTGCACAGGCCACTCCATCACCAGACTTGGAAGCGTCAGTGAAAATTTTATGAAAGGATGGGAATTTTGAACAGAGATCGGCAAACAGTGTCTTGTATGCCAGAGAGCTGGTGGATTCTTTGCGAAAAGCTGCAAGATCAAAGCGAATTTCTGGTGTGAAGAAGGTCCATGGAGGCTTATCTGGAAACTTGGAGAAGTCAGACACAACTCCTAGAGCAAGACATGCATTTTGCGCATGAGGCTGCATACGAAGACCAAACGGCGGAATACAGTTAGGATTTTTTCGAATCTACTTTGACACTGAGGGTGAAAAACACAGTCATAGGCAGGGGTTTTTTTTGGTTCAGAGAACAGTCTGAGATAGTAGTTCAAGGATAGTTTCAGCCCTGCGGTTGGATAGTGAGGGTTCACCTGTCTCTGCGTACAGGCTGTACAAAGGGATAGTGTGGAATGTTCCAAGACAGAGACAAAGCCCTTGATGGTGAGTAGGCTCCAAAAGTTTCAGGTAAAAGGGTCTTGCAGAGCCGTACACAACACAACCATAGTCCAGTTAAGAACCGACCAAGGCTCTGTAGAGGTACAGCAAACTTTTCTCATCAGCTCCCCAGTCAGTGTGTGCTACGACCCGCAGAATGTTCAGAGCTTTCTAGCAAGAAGTTTTTAGGTCCTTAATGTGACTAAGAAAGTTGAGTTTGGGGGTAAAACAATAACTCCTAGAAATTTTGCCTCTTTCACAGCTGGAATGGGAGATTTTCCTATTTGGATTTCCGGATCTGCAAAAAAAAAAAACTGACGAAAATTATGGAAGTGAATGCACTGTGTCTTAGTAACAGAAAGAGTGAAGCCATTTTCTTCCGCACTGCTGATTTTATCCACACAAAGCTGGAGCCTGCGCCTAACACTCTGGTACAGGCTTCCAGCTCCATAGACGGCAAAATCATCCACAGACAATGAGCCGTCAGAACCCTGTTAAACTGACTTAACAATGTTGTTGATGTTAATGCTAAAGAGGGCAGGAGACAGTATGCACCCTTGTGGAACACACACAACTCCTGCTCGTGGATATCAGAGAGAGTGGTGCCAACCCAAATCTGAAACTGTCGTTCTGCCAAAAAGATATTGAATAAAAAGTCGAAGATGACCGCGAAAACCAAGATCATGGAGATCATGAAGTATCCCGGATTTCGAGGTGGTATCATAAGCTTTATCCAACTCAAAGAAAATAGCTGCTGCGTGTTGTTTATTCATAAGGCGTTTTGAAGCGTAGATTCCAGACGGATCATCAAATGGTCCACTGCAGTTCGATGTTTGCGGAAACCACACTGTTCTTTCGCCAGAAGGCCGTCGGTTTCGTGACAAGGTCAGACTGTTGGTAACGATGTAATCCAGAGATGGGTTGAATTTAATACGCATTCAATGACTGAATATAGTGATGATACAAAGATCTGTCATAGCCTTGAGCTAAAGAAAATTCCTTGCTGTTCGAGGCTGTCATTGAAAACGCTTGCATTCTAAGAAGACAACAAGCTGTGCAAGCCTCTTGAACAACAGCTTTGAGTACTTTTCCCATATTATTGATGTGTGTTTTGTTCCGTTGTAACTCACAGAAATAGAAGCACACAACTCTAAATCAGTGTTGCTTTGTACCACCCATTCATTTAGCCCGTTCGCATGTAAAAGACACTCTGAACAAAGAAAGAAACCGTACATTTCTTCTTTTTTGTTGGTACAGTGTGTACAAGTCAGATGAGAGTATAAGGGCAAGCTCAGATTTTTCCCCCCCGAAATGTTTGTTGTGTGTTCCAAGTGTGCCTTATTTACCTGTGTGGTTTTGATGTGGGTAATGAATATGCCATGAGCTTATGTTACTTGACATCGTTTCACACTGGGAGCAAAGGTCACTGCACTCTTTACCGTTTAAGCTCCGTCATTCAAGTGCAGAAGTCATACGGCGCAACTCTCGTTGTTCAGAAACTATTTGGCAATTCCTTACATGAAGAAAAATAACACAGCTTAAGTGTGCGAATGTTGGTTCCAAATCAATAAGTCTTACCTCAGACCCTGACCAACCTTAGTATCACTACAGGCCGGGAAAATTCAATCACCAGCATCTCAAACATGCCTTAGTCTGTTCGCACAGGGAGTAAAAACTATACATGTTCAATCCGTTGTCTCTGAATGCCGAGTGTGTCAAAACTAGAACCGCCAAGGCCCGAAGACACAATAACACGTGTCACCGAAGTACCGTAACCAATGGCCACGTGTAACTGTGTGTGTCGAAACAAAAACTATGACCAACTGGAATCTGTAAATGTGAACAGGGACAAGAATACTGCAGCTAGAGGAATGAAATAGCATGCCTCTCTACGTTCTTCAACTCAGACGAAAAAAAGCAGAAAATAGCAATCTATGTGAACGTCTAAACCTCTGAATTATTCACCATAATTTTCCTGTGACAGTTTTCCTAGGGCAGCTTTGATGGATAATTTACACAGTGAGAGACCTGCACAGTTGTTCTCTACTCAGAGTGATGTGCAACAGGGGTAGAGATGTTGTGACCAGTCCGGGCCTTTTCTTTACGTGAACTGTCCAGAACATTGTCAAGCTGCCTCTGGGACATCCAGTCTTCACTGTGGCATCTAGGATAGCCTTGGACCGTTGGACAGGACACCTTTTCAAAAGGCATGCCTGCGCCATGCAAGCTCATGGCGCTTGAACACATGAAGGAAAGTTATGCATGTGTCGACGTCAGTCAGTAACGGACACAGCAAACGTCAGTCAGTGACACAAGCGGACGTCAGTTCAGTAACAGCACCAATGGACGTCCCTTCCCATACGAAAACCAGTGGTTGATAGTCTAGTAACAGAACCAGCAGACGTCAGTTCCAATGAATCAATGGACGTAAGTCCACTAAAAAGAACCAGGATGGCGTCATCTAGAGTCATGACCATCATTCCGTTAAAAGACGCGGAGTTCGTGATTCCATTAGCAAAAATAAGAGATCCAAGTACAAAAACAAAGTTTTCATTCCAGTGACGGAACAGTAGGTGGTCATTCAAGATATAGATGCAAAGGTTGAAATAAAACTAATGGACGTCACTCAATAATAAAAAAAAAAACAAAAAAAAAACTAGTGGACGTCACTCTACTACTCCACTAACAGAAATAATGGAGATCACTCCACTAACAGAACTAATGGACGTCACTCCACTAACACAACTAATGGACGTCACTCCACTAACAGAACTAATGGACGTCACTCCACTAACACAACTAATGGAGATCACTCCACTAACAGACCTAATGGACGTCACTCCACTAACACAACTAATGGACGTCACTCCACTAACACAACTAATGGAGATCACTCCACTAACAGAACTATGGAGATCACTCTCCACTAACAGAACTAATGGACGTCACTCCACTAACAGAACTAATGGACGTCACTCCACTAACACAACTAATGGAGATCACTCCACTAACAGAACTAATGGACGTCACTCCACTAACAGAACTAATGAACGTCACTCCACTAACAGAACTAATGAACGTCACTCCACTAACACACTAATGGACGTCACTCCACTAACAGAACTAATGGACGTCACTCTACTAACACAACTAATGGACGTCACTCCACTAACAGAACTAATGGACGTCACTCCACTAACACAACTAATGGACGTCACTCCACTAACACAACTAATGGACGTCACTCCACTAAACAGAACTAATGGACGTCACTCCACTAACAGAACTAATGGACGTCACTCCACTAACACAACTAATGGACGTCACTCCACTAACACAACTAATGGACGTCACTCCACTAACACAACTAATGGACGTCACTCCACTAACACAACTAATGGACGTCACTCCACTAACACAACTAATGGACGTCACTCCACTAACACAACTAATGGACGTCACTCCACTAACACAACTAATGGACGTCACTCTACTAACACAACTAATGGACGTCACTCCACTAACACAACTAATGGACGTCACTCCACTAACAGAACTAATGGACGTCACTCCACTAACAGAACTAATGGACGTCACTCCACTAACAGAACATGGACGTCACTCCACTAACAGAACTAATGGACGTCACTCCACAAACACAACTAATGGACGTCACTCCACTAACAGAACTAATGGACGTCACTCCACTAACAGAACTAATGGACGTCACTCCACTAACAGAACTAATGGACGTCACTTCCCTGGGGGGTGGGGGGGGGGGGGGGGGGGGGGGGGAGGAAGGACACACTGGTTTTTCCAGTTTCTGTTCTCCATAAGAGACCTGTTTTCCCGGCAAATAGTCCCAGCTTGGTCTTCCGGACCCCTTACATCAGAAACTCAACACAGAGAGTAAAATCTCGAGCAAGCCAACGAAGGCTATTTTACGATCCGCGAATGACCGCATTATTCTACTCCAAAATCACAGAAATGCGGAAGCAATCACTGCCAACGAAGGCACCAATTCTCGAAACAATACTCGTTTTCCCGAAACACACTAATAAAACTCCCCAACTCAAAGTAGTTCTTTCACTGAGTAGATCGAACGCACACGTCGCTACGTGGTAGGCGGCTCCCTAGTTGACAAGGTTAACGCCACGGATCTGGAATCGGGTGCACAGAAAACGGTCGCGCGCGCTCACATTCAAACAACTCGAGAAAGCACGTGTCTGAACAGTATCAAAATACGGCAAAGCACGGCCTTTGGTTCGGCAAACAACGCGCAAGAGGTCACGGCAAGTGCGCGGATTAGAGTCGGACTAACAACGCACAAGCGAGGTTACGGCGCCGTAAAAGATGAAAAACCGAATCGCCAAGGCCAGGATGCCGGGAGGGAAACACAGGGCGCTGTCCTCTGATTTCTAAGTCCGATCGAACGTCGAGTCCGGATGGTTAACTTACGGTCTAGTCCGGCAAAATCTTTGGGACAGTTACGGTAACGCACGTCCTGTGACCTGACAAACTCGGCAGCGGGCTTACCGTAAAGAAGGTAAGGGAAGTCGCGCACACCCAGGGTAGAAAGGGAACACTGGCCGACGACCAGGCCCCTACTTACACTTACTGTAAAAGATCCTGTCTGGCAAAGCCAACCAACTCACAGATCTCACGCACTCACTAATACATAGATCTTTTTATTGCCCTAAAAGACAACCATACTAGTGCACACACACTACCTAGTGTGGACTAAAAAAAATAAAGTTCTCTAACATCAACGACTAACAAGAGGGACATAACTATTGTAGGTGAGTGTAATCGAGACAGCAAGAGACAGCCTAAGCAATACAGGATAGCCCTGTTACTGGCTATTCAAAGAACCCTGTCTCCTAGTGTATTAATCAACCAATACAAAATATCACATATGTTTCCCAAACAAAACTACTACGGAATCGCGACGCAGACGACCCCCAACGCCCTACACTGAACCGCGATAACCAATGGGATGGTCGAAGAGGGACAGCAATCGTCTCCTACCTAGCTCACCTTCATACATTTAAAGTTGTCAGGGGTACAGCCAAATCTGCCAACTGTCGACCAACCGACACAAGCGCTGGTATCGGCGAGCTGAAAGAGAAACCTATGCACTAGTCCCTCCTCCCCCCCTCCCTCCCCCCCCGAATCAAGACCACTCCGTACACCAAAACAGAACCAACTACCTACTTATACTAATAATAGACGGAAAGAGGTATACTCGGAATGGACGGAAAAGAACACACAACTAACAGAAACTACGTAATCCGGCGGAACGCAAGGCGGCGGACGGGTGCGGAGCTGTCACGGGCAGACACTCCCCCTACCCACCAACACTCCAGGTGCCGAACGCTCCTGAGTAGGCCCCCTTCCACTCTAGGGCCTAACCCAACCAACCTCCCGCAGCTAGATTAACAGAAAGATAGACAGAGAGCTCTCCCCGTGTCCGTCAGCAGTGTGAGGCAACAGCGGAATTATCTGCCCCTCCCTGGCATCTCCACCAAAATTGTCAACAATGACAGGGTACAGGAGAGGGGCCAGGCGGGATCCGCGAATCGCCACACACTCACGGGACAAAACACAAGGAGGCAAAGGTAAAAACAAGTAAGACAACACTTTATTACGTATGGACAAGCACCCAGAAAAGTCAATAACACTCTGTGGGAAAGGGCCATACAGAAGAATAAAAGAAAGACAGAAAGAAAAGTAGAGGGGAGGAAAATGAAATTTTGGGAAAAAGTGCCTATAGAGGAATCCAAGCTACCTACATGGTAAAAAAAAAACGCACTCCCAAAAAGAAAATATAATCCAAAAACAACACCAACACTTGGGACTTCCCCCACTCTATGACCACCCCTCCTCTATACCCAACCTAAAATGCTACCACCCCACTCAACCCAAAGAAGATAAAAGGAGGGACATTCCTAGCATAAAGGATCTGCTACACAACACGCACACACAACCAATATCAGAGAGATAAATATGCTGAGTTTTCTTACCTCCCAGCACACAGGAGCATGTGCCACATGTTGCATCAGTCACTTCCTTCAAAGGGCAGCGAACCTTGGCCACAAATCCCGACAGTCGGGTTACAGTTACTGTCGTTGCACAAGCACACACACGAGGGCAAGGGGAAGACAGGCCCACACTCTCTCCAGCAACAGTCAGAAGACACAACACGAAGGGACTCGCCGTGGGAGCGGAGGACGAAAGTTCTTGCAGCGCCGTAGAAGCCACGCCGACGGGGGATTCACGGCCCGGGGATCCGGCGGGAGCCCTCCAGCTGACGGCGATCTCCGTGGCTGGCGAGGCCTCGTGTAGGCACCTAGCCGGAGCTCCGATCTCGGCCGGGGTGGCGTCAGCAGCCCAGCACTCCCAGGGCAGGAAGGTGAAGAGAAGGTGGAAGACGTAGGAAGGTGGGGAATGGGCAGGCGACCAAAGGTGGGGCGAAGCACCAGAGGGAGGGTGATGAAGCAAACTCTGCAAGCCAATCATGGTCTGTATATAGTTCCAGAATATGGAGCTGTGTGGGGTGTCTTATGTGACTATGCTAGGAGAGGTAAGCACTATCAAACCCCCTCCCTCCCTGTTAACTTGCTCCGCTTTACAGGGAAGAACTTTAATTTCCTATGTGTTGATTGTTCCTTTTCTTTTTCTTTCTCAAAATAAATTCTACTATTATCCCCAAACCCCTCCTCTGCTTACAAAGTAAGGGACTGTCATCAATAAAAGAAAACAGTTACGGGGAAATGATATCCAAACTCCACCTCTCTAATTCCTCTTTTTCCCTCATTTCCGGAGGAAGGATTACAGGTTGACAAATCGCTATACACAAAGAACAACAAATGCGCGAGCATGTGATATCAATATTTGTTCACACAACTCTGAGGTTAACCAGAAATCGCAGAGGGGCTGAAAGCCTACGCCAGTTCCGTGATTTCAGCAAAATTCTTGTATCCAAACTCACAGCATCTACAATGCACAAAATTCGCTAATTAACTGTCTCACTAATGATTATCAAAACTGATGCTTATCAGCATAACCATACGAGGTATACACATCAAAACAGAGCGGTAACATAATCCTACCCCGAATCAAACAATTCAACATGTGATATTCAATACCCTCTCCATGCACACCTCCCTTCCCCCACCCCCGCATTTTACACAGACGAACAGGGAACACACACAGACAAGGAGCAGGGCGATAGAGAATGTTGATGGGGGAACGCGAGCGCCGCCCGAGAATTTAGTGGACTCCGCACACGCCTGGATGCACGCCGCGCGCTCACGACCAAGACTTGACAAAACAAACACGTAGTTGGGATCTACGGTCCCGTAGCAAGCGCAAATATACTGTACAAAAAACAAAAAAAAACAAAAACAAACAAAAAAAAACTACCATGGGAGAAGATTTCGGCTCGCCTACAGATTTCACACACATATCATCGAACTGCGGGGTATTCACGTAACCGGGCCAACTGTGCGGTCACGTCTCTCACGATACACACGATACACGATATTTTATTTGTCCTCATAGAAAACAAGGACAATTTGTTTGTGGTGCCATTATCAAAATTCACATAAAACAACCAATTATAAACAAGTATATCAGTAAAAATATTCCACTCTTTGCACTGTGCTCAGTCATTCTTTGTCAATTCATTGATCCATCTTGTGTCAGTCTGTACATATATATAAATATTAACACATGCATGCACACATCCTATCACCCCTCCCCACCCCATCCACCCCAGACACACACACACCACACCCAATATAGTCACACGCACACACCCCGCCAAAACAGTGTCATACACACACACACACACACACACACACACACACACACACACACACACACACACAGAGGCGCACACATCACCACCACAAACCACCATCACATATGCAATATAACACAACACTCAAATAAACACTCCAACTGTAAAACAGAACGCTCCAAGATAAGCTCAAAGTTAAGTATAAAAAAGAAAAAAAACAAAACAATAGCACCATTCAAAAGATCAGTAATATTGCAAAATGTATAATTACTTAAACTGTAAAAGTAACCTGCAGAGTTAAATACAAATCAGGAATAACAGATTTACTGCTAAGTAAGATGTTTGAAGTAGAGAGAGAGAGAGAGAGAGAGAGAGAGAGAGAGAGAGAGAGAGAGAGAGAGAGAGAGAGAGAGAGAGACCGAAGGGAGATAATTCATAGGGGGTGTGAAAATTGGAAACCGACTTGTGTAAACATTTTAACTATAAAAACATAACATTCCCTATTAAACCAAGTACGGATATAAAAGAGCACAAAATTTCATGCCAAGAAATTATATCACAAAAAGTATGATTGCTTAAGCAGTAAAATGAATACAATGAAGTAAACATATTTGTGGTAAAAATGGCTTGTATGGTGGGGGGGTGGGGTGGGGGTCCTTCACACACACACACACACACACACACACACACACACACACACACACACACACACATATGTATATATATATATATATAGCTTGGAGGGGGTGGTCCACCAAATTCACACACACACACACACACACACACACACACACACACACACACACACACACACACACACTGTAAAACAGGACTTAAAATACTTAGTAGGGGGATGGATGAGGGTGGTGGGCAACATACACACCTACGCACACACGCATACAAACACACACATTCCCCCCCCCCCCCACACACACCACCCCACACACACACACACTCACTCACACACACACAACTGTAACACAAACTCATGGATCTCAACACACACACACACACACACACACACACACACACACACACACACACACACACACACACAGACACAGAGAGAGAGAGAGAGAGAGAGAGAGAGAGAGAGAGAGAGAGAGAGAGTCTCACACGCAAGCGCTCCACAGCGGTTATTATTTAAACCGAAAAAATAAGACACGCATTCTCCCTTTTCTCATTGACACTCTCGCTGAAGAGACATACAGCTGATGGCAGGAAGGAGTTCCTCAGTCGGTTGGTGCGGGCACTGAAGCTCCTCAGGACCCGGGAAGATTCTCTCCTGGGCTCTTAAGATGCCAGCACCTCGTGGACTGAGTGGTGGTTGTCTGTTCGGATCTTGCCAAGCTTCTTAAGGGCCACACCTGGGAACCACGCGCTCACAGGTATCAGCTCTCCCCCACGATGGAGGCTGCCTTGCTGACTACCTTCTCCAGCTGGTCCATGTCTGTCGTCTTGGCACTGCTGTGGTAACACTGTTGGTTGAAGGCCAATACACTTTGAATGGTCGATTGGTAGTACAAATGGAGGATCTGTGGGCTGACATGAAACTCTCGCAGCTTTCTCAGGAAGAAAAGTCTCTGTTTGCCTTCTTGCGCACTGCATCTGCATCTCGGTCAAAACAAAAGGGAAAAAAAAAAACCCTTTACACTGACTATGATGGAACAAAACCCACTTTGGTCCCCTGAACTCTCAAAATAAACTGACTTACAATTCACAATAACTGGGGTTTTGTAAGAGTAACGCGCATTTTATAATGATATGAAAAACTATACACGCGCAATCATCTGCTAAGGGCTATGACCAGAACCTCAAATTTCCAGACTTCCGACGAAAAATGCACATTCTAAACAAACAACAAACCATACGGAACAATACTATACCAGCAGTTTGTGAGTGGGATAGAGAGGGTAGGGGAGGGACACCCAGTGTCTCCTGTCTTGGCCCAGGCGAAGGGCAGGCAGGCCGGCACCAAACGTACGTCACAACGAAGTGACAGGAACTCTTCAGGATCCCTACTGAAGGGGTTCGGCAGACCTGGAAATCAATGGTCTCAAGAAACTCGTCTAGACTGTGGATCGTGGTCCTCTGAAATCCTTTCCCCATCTGTCTCTCGAAATCCTTTCCTGATCTGTCTCTCCGACTCCACAAACCAAACCCGAAAACCTACAGCTGAGCAGTTCACACATGCAGTCAGTCACGCAGAGAAGTTGGGAACCCGCACAGACTGCACGTGCAACTAAAAAAAAAAAAAGACTCTACTAGCGGCTAGAAACTTGATTTCAAAAAAAAAAAAAAAAACCCGACCCAGTTACAAAAAGAAATGAAGAACGTGGAGGGGTGATGAGGGAAGGGCGGAAACACATATACTAAGAACAGCGATCAAGGGAAGAGTGCATTTTCACACACACACACACACACACACACACACACACACAACACACACACACTAAGAGAGAGAGAACGCGAGTGTGTTGAGAGAGTGAGAGAGAGATCGGGTTGCAAAAAAAACACGGTTTCGTACTCCGAAAAGATGGGGCACCCAAAAGGACAGAAGGAAAAAGTTAGTAAAATAAATGATAAACCACTATAAAGAGACCCTGATCCTTATGAATGAAAAGGAATATGAAGGAGTACGGAAAGTATGGAATGTATCTAAAAAAGTGACCAGCGAACTATATAAAACCATTAATAGAAGAGAACTCTAGTTTCCCTGCGTTGACCTATCAAGAAAGAGTTCAAAAGCTGAGCCGTCCGTGACTGACGTCACTCCACTAACAGAACTAATGGACGCCACTCCACTAACACAACTAATGGACGTCACTCCACTAACAGAACTAATGGACGTCACTCCACTAGCAGAACTAACGGAGATCACTCCACTAACAGAACTAATGGACGTCACTCCACTAACAGAACTAATGGACGTCACTCCACCAATGAAAATAATGGAGTTCACTCCATTAATGAAAGTAATGACGTCATTCCACTAACAGAACTAATGGACGTCACTCCCATTAATGAAACTAATTGACGTCACTCCACTAACAGAACTAATGGACGTCACTCCACTAACAGAACTAATGGACGTCATTCTACTGACAACAAATGGACGTCACTCTACTAAAAAAACTAATGACGTCACTCCACTAGTAGAACTAATGGACGTCACTCCACAAACAGAACTCATGGACGTCACTCCTATAATGAAAGTGATGGACGTCACTCCACTAACAGAACTAATGGACGTCACTCAAGTAACTGGAGCAGTGGATGTCATTCCAGTAACAGAACCAAGACGCTGCTTCAGTAACAGAACATCAGTTACAGAACATCAGTAGCAGAAGATCTAACGCTCATTCCGCTGTGTAAATTAAATTGGCTCATGATACGTGCGCTCTGTCCTCACTTACCAGAGAAGCAGTGATAATGAAAAAAAATAGATACAAAAGATCATACAGCAAACTATCTGGAAATGAAACGCGTGAAACTGGGTGATTTACTGTATCACTTGACGAGTGGAAATGAAGAGGCTTGCAGACTCAGGCAGAGAGAAGGGGCTGTTTAATGGGGTGATTTGATTGAGTGCAGCTCCATTTACCATCTCAGGTTTCAGACCCGGCTTGCTGGCTGTTGATTAGAGACAGTGTGTTGGAGGACTTGCTTATACAGTCACCGGCTTGATTAGACAGAGACGTACACAGAGAGGAATTGTTGGCTCTGTTCACGGCACCTCGCCGCTTTCTCCTGTGTCGTCTTCCCGGCATAATTATCTTCTCTTCCATTGAGGAGGGTGATCCCAGTGATTGAGACACATTAGAAGAGGCTTACTGTGTCTAGCACCCTAACACAGAGTAACAGGATGCTGCCTCTCCTGTTTCAATGATTAATTCAGTGTCCTTTATCAGAGCTGGCTCCGGCAAGATCAGTGAACTCTTGTCTCTCACTGAATATGTAATCACAAGGCCAAAGTATTGCCTGCCTCCTCATATTGTCACAGGTAAGGGGATCTATGCAACGTTTCCTTCTGTCATGTCGGGGCAGCAAGTTCAACTGAGAGAGCTACACCACCTCTCCACCTTTCGTAGCAAACATGGCATAGGAAAAGCTAAGAAGTCAACCGATACATCATTGAGTGCAGAATCCATTTTGTTTAAAAAAAAAAAAAAAGGGGGGGGGGGGGGGGGAGGGGAGGGATTGAAAGGAGCGAGAATCGGTTGAAGGGAAAAGAGGGGTGGGGGAGAGAGTGTAGGGAGAGAGAGAGGGGAAGGGGGAGGAATCGATGATGGATGGAGATGGAGTGAGTGAGTGTGGGGACTTGTGGACAAGAACATTTTGTGGGCAATGACTTAGTGTCTGGCTTGTTAGATGACTTCATTTCACTTCGGAAGCAAACGTCACCGTACTCATTTATGTAACTTTCAGCTGTATCGTAATAACCTTTAACCGAACCCTAACCAAACCCAGCTATCACTACTGGCTAGGAGACCTGAGTTCTCAACACCCCAGAACATAGCTTTTTTTCAGTGATGGGGGTGATTACAATAACAGTTCAAACCGATGTGTCTGTACGAAATAAGTCAAAACTAAAATTGCCAGTACCAGAAGACACATTAATACGTGTCACTTAAAAACTTTAACGGGTGACCGGATTTCACTGTGTAGCCGAACAAAACCTAGGGACTACTTAAATCAGAAACAATAAAAAAAAAAAATAGGATAACTCTTGCTCCCACAAGAAAACATAGCTCCAAAGGAATGCTGTTGTGTTTTCTTGTGGGAGTAAGAGTTACCCTACTTGTTTATTGTGTTTAATTTACTGTTCACTGCCTCATTTCATATTTAATTTCACTTCAATCAGATGAAGAGAACAGAGATGAGAAAAATGCATACAAAGAAACGATGTAGCCCCAATTCTGCCTCTCCACTGGTCAGCACAAACAAAAATGAAATAAACAGAAAAAAAAAACAAATCCGCGAGAACGTCTCTATTCATTTGAATTATTTCTCATCATTGTCTTGCGACAATTATCCTCGGGGCTGCTTGAACAGACAGTTGGACACCCAGTCATCTCCACAATTCCTTATTCAGTTATGCACAACAGGGTAGAGTTATTGCAGCCAGCCAGTCCAGAACCTCGTTTGCCTGTTCCTGGCACGTCCAGCCTCGAGCCTCTCTGTCCCAACCAGGATGGCCATGGACAGGAAGTCCTCGCAAAATACATACCTGTGCAAGCTGCAAGCTCAAGGGTGTTGTGTGTGTGTGTGTGTGTGTGTGTGTGTGTGTGTGTGTTCCTGGCATGTCATACAGACAAACCGTCTGAGCTATTTGTTTCCCAAACGACTGGAGTTATCTTTTTCCGTTGATTCAATGTCTGTCGTTCCAATAACAAAAGTAGTGGGCGTCACGCCAGTACCAGAGCTAGTGGTCGTCATTCCAGTATCTGAACGAATGGTCAGCATTCTAGTGACAGAACCAGTCCGTGTCCTGCCAGTAACAGAACCAGTTGACGTCGTTCCAGTAACAGAACCAGTCGACGTCATTCCAGTAACAGAACCGGTCGACGTCATTTCAGTAATAGAACCAGCTGACGTCATTCCAGTAACAGAACAAGTCGACGCCATTCCAGTAATAGAACCTGTCGACGTCATTTCAG
>JADBJO010002534.1:190000-202500 GCA_016801955.1 Conus betulinus
ACCAAACAAGACCGCTGAACAGAGAAGATCCCAACAATTCCCTGACTTCAAGCTTAAATCAAGGAAGGGTTCAGAACCACCTGTGTGACCAGATCATAATACACTACAGAAGAAGAGGATGGGAGTTCAGGATGCTGGGGGCCGCCGCTAGGGGGTCCAGATCCAAGCATTCTTGGGAGCTCAGGACGATGAGGGTTGCTAGGGATTCCAGGTAGGGGGCATGGGTAGGGGCTCGGGGATAATGAGGGCTGCTAGGGGGTCCAGGTCCAAGCATTCTCGGGAGCTCAAGACGATGAGGGCTGCTAGGGGGTCCAGGTCCAATCATTCGCGGGAGCTCTCAGAACGTTGACGGCTGCTGGGGCGTCCTGGTCGAAGCGCGGGCGCCGTTTCTCTGGACTGGCTTCGTGGGTGGTTGCTCCGAGACCAATCTTGCCGCCGCACTGGCCGCACTGGCTGCACCATCACTACAGGTCTGTCTGAAGGACTGGACCAGACTTGCCCGGCTGTAGAGCTAGACACGACCTCCGCGCCCTGTGCAGACCGGTGCGCAGCCTGCTCGCTGTCTTCGAAGGACTCGGGCGACGAGGGCACATACACGACGTAGACTGGGACGTCTGTGTTTGTCTCGGCGTCCTTACTCGTTCCAACGTCCGTGTTCGTTCCAACGTTCGAGCTCGTTCCAACGTTCGTGCTCGTTCCAACGTTCGTGCTCGTTCCAACGTCTGTGCTCGTTTCAACGTTCGTGCTCGTTCCAACGTTCGTGCTCGTTCCAACGTTCGTGCTCGTTCCAACGTCCGTGCATGTTTCAACGTTCGTGATCGTTTCAACGTTCGTGCTCGTTCCAACGTCCTTGCTCGTTCCAACGTTCGTGCTCGTTCCAATGTTCGTGCTCGTTCCAACGTTCGTGCTCGTTCCAACGTCCGTGCATGTTTCAACGTTCGTGATCATTTCAACGTTCGTGCTCGTTCCAACGTCCGTGCACGTTTCAACGTTCGTGATCGTTTCAACGTTCGTGCTCGTTCCAACGTCCGTGCACGTTTCAACGTTCGTGCTCGTTCCAACGTTCGTGCTCGTTTCAACGTTCGTGTTCGTTTCAACGTTCGTGTTCGTTTCAACGTTCGTGATCGTTTCAACGTTCGTGCTCGTTCCAACGTCTGTGCTCGTTCCAACGTTCGGGCTCGTTCCAACGTCCGTCCGTGCTCGTTCCAACGTCTGTGCACGTTTCAACGTCCGTGCTCGTTTTCAACGTCCGTGCTCGTTCCAACGTCCGTGCTCGTTCCAACGTTCGTGATCGTTCCAACGTTCGTGATCGTTCCAACGTTCGTGATCGTTTCAACGTTCGTGCTTGTGTTCCAACGTCTGTGCTCGTTTCAACGTTCGTGATCGTTCCAACGTTCGTGCTCGTTTCAACGTTCGTGCTTGTTCCAACGTCTGTGCTCGTTTCAACGTTCGTGATCGTTCCAACGTCCGTGCTCGTTTCAACGTTCGTGCTTGTTCCAACGTCTGTGCTCGTTCCAACGTTCGTGCTCCTTCCAACGTTCGTGCTCGTTTCAACGTTCGTGCTCGTTTCAACGTTCGTGATCGTTCCAACGTTCGTGATCGTTTCAACGTCCGTGATGGTTCCTGCGTCTCGCTTTGTCGTGACTCGTGTCCTCTGGCATCTGAAGCCCAGGCACAGGAAGAGAAAGGCGAGGGCGCTGAGAAGGACGGTCAAAGAAGTGGCCGCGTACAACACAACAACTACCGACATTGTGCTAACGGTGATGGATGGAAGGCTGACCCTGGAACAGACAGCAGCGCAGCAATGACTTGGCAAGATGCTTCAAAGGGGAAAAAAAAAACAACTTCAAAATGCTCCCTCCCACCTGTTTTTTTCCCCCCTGACGAATGCGGAAAGTGCATTTAAAAGAAACAAAACTGTACGTTGCGTTCCTCGGCCCCCAAGAACATCGAAATCATGGTAAACCGTTTCTGAACACGAGCAGCGGTCCAAGACATTCTTAGTACGAGAGTTGTCCTAGGGGACGATCTAAAATGTTCAAACCTTTTAAAAAGAAAGTTTAATCTTTATGAGTCGTCGGTGAATCCTCGGAGCCTAGTTTGCCTTGTTTATCGTATCCTGCGATGCAGTCGAGACATCACGACAAAGTTTCTTCTTCCAAATTCGGTTGTCAGATATATCGGCAACGAAAGGAGACGCGTGGACAAGAACCTTGCTATGCAAGTCTCCGAACATAAAAAAAAAAAAAAAAAAAAAAATTTCTTAAGTAATCACCGTCAACATCATCGATAAGAAGTACCCCCACCAAAAAAAAAACTTTAACTTTGTACTCGTCCATGTTCTCTTGCACGAACAAGAATTCCTTTCGCTTTTTCAAAACCGTTGGACATGCTGACTAAACGTGTCTACTTGTGATCAGAACGGTGTCCCATCCCTATCAGGAGATGGTAAACACTTCTCTTGGTTGGCATCACAAGAAATGGAAATTATGTGATAGCAACTATGTAGGAGTCATTACAGTTAATATAAATAAACATGAACCATATACATAAATATCACTGTCTGGAATTATTATCTGGCAATACTAACGTTTATTTGGAAGCACAATTCTTCCCAAAGTTTTTGCAACTGATCACTAAAACAATTCTTACTTTAGCAATACGGATGGGAGACAGATTTCAAAGATGCTCAATCCTTTTGGCTTATTTTTGACAAAAGGCTAATTCTTTTCAATGTTCTAAACAGACAGTATCATTGTTCCATACAATCGACTTCAGTTGTTTTCTGAAAAACTCTTTGACAAAGTAGATGACGGGAGGCAAGAAACAGACAGGCTCCCCAACACCCACCTCCTCCGCCCCCTAATTCTCCCCTCACCCCCCACCCCCTTCCTCCCTTTCCTTTTTTTCAAATCAACTTTTAAGGCATACGTGAGAAAAAAAAACCCACGAAAATATTCACGCGATGCACCAAACAAAATTGCACAGAACAAATGAAAAGATTAAGTATTCTATATTTCCACCACAACACTCTTGGCCACAAACGTGTGTCATTCATTATGTTGATTGTTGCATAATACATGGAAGATTAAAACAAAGGTGCGTTGTGATTTCTGAAGCAATAGTGCTATTTCACCCAATATCCAGCAGGTTGCGTGATGGAAACATCTTCCATTTCATTCTGTGAACCTCATGTCCATAAAGCGCTTGTCTTTTTTTTTTCTTTTCAATTTCATATCTATACTTAGTAACTCTTAAAAATGTTTGGACCATAGGTTTGATTTAATTCATTTTACCTATATAAATGAGTGACGTATTCAGCAAATGTCAGCATCTGATCAAACACTTCATCTCTTTGTATATTTCCACGGTAATCAGATATAATATTCTCTCCCATTTCTTCTCTATTCTCCTTTTCCTAGATGGTATTTTAAAACCATAACTTTGTAATCAAAGCCTGGTTCGATAGATCAGACACGCGCAGGATGTTTATATGTATGCAGTTACCATGCTTTCATCACATTTGATAAGATTTCCTTTTGCACGCTACTCCCATTCCACGAGGCATGTATAAGAGGTTATTGTCGTCAATGTTTAAGCTGACTTATAGAAATCTAATGGCATTGTATGTCCCACTAGCGAAGGGAATTTGACATTTTCTGACCAAAGTGAACTTGACCTTTTTACGGAATAAGTCCTGTATTGGACGGGGATATGAATGGAAATCTTTCCTGACAGTTGTTACAAATACTCAATATGGTAGACATTATCGTAAGTTAAAAGAGAAGGGGTGATAGGAAATCTGACCTAAACCTTCTTTTCTGCCCCCTTTTTATTATCCAGTCCCGGTTAGTGTACCAAATCCACTTACATTTAAAGGATAATAATTTTTTTTACCTGGACCTTGACGTGCATTAACTGTAAAAAGATGTCTAACAAGTGCATTTCAAGTAAAACCTTATGAAGTATGTATGCGTATGGTTATGCATCAACTCACCTGTTTGTTTTGTTTTCTCTTCCTGCGTAGAGTGCTGGTTTAACAGAGTGCTGGTTTAACAGAAGTTGTGTCGAGGCTGCTGCCAGCGAACCAAATCTGATAGTACAGGCGGTTTATTGCGGAGTGTCCCATGCAGCCCACTCAACTCAAGCCTGTATTTCGTGAGGACGGTTCACTTCTGTTTCTTACCGTGCTCCTAGCACGTACGCTAAGACACAACGGCATTAAAAGGGCACACACACACACACACATACGCCCGCACAAATACACATACACACACACACACACACACACACACACACGCGCGCGCGCGCGCGCGCGCAGAGAGAGAGAGAGAGAGAGAGAGAGAGAGAGACAGACAGACAGAGAGAGAGAGAGAGAGAGAGAGAGAGAGAGAGAGAGAGAGAGAGAGAGAGAGAGAGTAAATGTATTTGTGTGCTCGAGCACATAAATATAAATATAAATCTCTCTCTCTCTCTCTCTCTCTCTCTCTCTCTCTCTCTCTCTCTCTCTCTTAATTTAACTGGCGAACTTAGCGCAGTCATAAGCAAGGTCGCAAACGGTTCAATAGTACATCACGGACTCTGAAAGTGCACTAAATTTATGACCCTATATGTACCTCCGCACATAGACAGGCGTATGAAGCACATAACAGATTGGAATCATTGATCTGGCGTTTCGTCATTTTTGAAATGAAATGTTTGGGGCAGTGTGTGCCCTCTGACAGGTTGTCTCGTGGTGACGTAATGTCAATGGCTCCACCCGGACTGTTGATGCTCGGGTTCTCATCAGCTGAATCTGGATGTTGCTGTGTTTGGGGGGCGGGAATATTGTTGTTCTTCTCGTACCATGGCTGAAAGACTCCAGGGATCATCCGAACAGCCAAAGTACTTGAACACTGTGGTACAAATGCATCAGCCAGGGATGAGAACATTACGTGTGTGTGACCGTTTTTTTGATTACCCCGCCACGTGGGCAGCCACACTCCGACTTTGAGTGAGAGATTTTGGAGACTGATAGTGTTATCCTAGGAGCTTGTCACGACTGAAGACAATCCACACATAACTATGCAGAACATAACAACATTTTGATGCAGTCTTGGTGTTCTAGCCTATTTCAACTGGTCTAATACAGCCTTATTAAGCCAAGGCGAGGGAGGCGCAAATGAGAGGCGCGAAGGCGTCATGTCACTAGAAGGTGGGATGATGGTAGAGGGTTGGGGGTGGTGGGATAGGGGACGCAGAGGAGAGACAGAACAAAAATGACCATGTGGGGTTGTGCGTGTAGGGTTGCCTATGTGGGGTTGTCATCCGTAAAATTTTGATTGGGGGTTACCCATTAGAACAATTTTTTTTTAATGTAACGGATTCCACACCTTTGTTTATTACAAGTGATGAATCGCTGCAAATGTAAGGGCGGTTGACGCAATTGATTGAGTTTCAAAACGGAGTGACTATGGGCGGAAAATGAAGCAAAATTCAGAAAGAAAGGGGGTTAGTTACCGCCAAGGAATAGACAGACATTTTAATCGTGCGCGAATATGAGAAGATAAGTGGTTTCTCGTTCTTCGTTTTCACTGTCCTAAATATTATTTTGTTCTTGCCTGCAGAAAACCCAAGAGGTCGAAATGCATTGTGTCTTGTCCTGTACTTTGTTTGTCTATGTCTTTAGCAGTAACTAACCCCCACTCTTCCTCAATTGTGCAGCATTTGATTGAGTTTCGCGCGTGTGTTCTCACAGACAACAGAGAGCATGGACTTTTTGGTTTGATTATACTAGGCTGACCTTGATGCAGCTGTCCCGTTTATATATGTGATGTGTGGCTGGCTGCCGAAGATATCTCGAACTGATTCTGCGTGGATATTTTGGCTGTTGTCTGTGAGTATGTACCAATTACATGTCATGAGCGGCAGCAATAAATCAATTGGCAGAGCGTCAGACTCGTAATCCTGATGATCCTGGGGTTGCGGGTTCGAATCTCCGTCGGGCCGTTTCGGTGTAGGGTGATGTTTCCTTCGGAGTCAACATTGATTCCGACTTCACGTCCCCAAAGTTCTTCCAATCAGACTATAAACCGATGTTCCGTGTGTGAATGCATGCTTAATATTTTGCACACGGGTAAAATCCTGTCACTAACTTTTGGAAGAGAAGGCCGGCTAGGCCGTTCGTATGGATGACACGTGTACACAGAGCACACACCGAAAAAAAAAAATAAAAAAGAAAATATGAATGAAAAACTGAGGAGTGACTGATGGTGTGAATGACGCGGGAGACGACTGAATGTAGTGCCAGCAGGCAGCTCTTCGGTTGGCTCTACCTAGGCAGGCAGCTTGTTGTGTAAAGGACAGCGTGGATTGTAATACGCGAAGACCTTTGGTTCTGGCATTCTCGCATGGGTTCTGAGCTACATAAATACTCTTTAATATTAATTATTACAACAACAACAACAATAATAATAATAATAATAAAAACGACAATAATAATGATAATAAAGATCATCATCATCGTCATCGTCATAATTATAACCATAATAATAATAATAGTAATAAAAACAACAATAACAGTAGGAATAACATGGATTATATTAATTACCATAGTAATGATAATGATAATAATAATGATGATGATAACATAACAAATTATACAACAGTAATAATAACAACAACAACAATCACAACAACTATCACAACAACAACAGCAACAAACAACACAACAATAATAATAATAATGATGATGATGATGATGATGATGATGATGATAAATAATAATAAAATAATGAGAATTTCGGAAACTGGCATGCTTCGTGAATGAAGAGTGTGAGACTGCTCTTCAGCGGGTCGTTGGACCGCGTTGCAAATCATTTCCCGTGGGAGCTGCAGCACCTTGTCTGCAGTGTCTTGGATGAGCTGAAGAAAGCAGCTGCGTGGCTGAAAGAATTCTGGCGTCTTTTAGATTTTGGTTCTGGAGATTTTTTTTTTTTTTTTTTTTCAAATTAAAGACAGCCTGAGGAGCTATGAGCATGGTGCCGTGTTCGTGGTGCAATTGTGATGGAACGGAATGAAGTGAAGAGGAGGAGTGTTTTATCTGTGGGCTCGTGAATAACCGAAGTTTTGAAAAAAAGTGCTTTGACGATGGAGGTGGTGAAGACAAAGAAGTTGCCCCGCACCCCCCCCCCCCCCCTCCCCCTTTTTCTCCTCCCCTTGCTATCTGGTCCACCCTCCCCTACCTTTTGTATCTGACCCCCCCCCCCCCCCCCCACCTACCCCCACCCCACTTCACCCTTCTTCCACCACAGACCCTGTCTTCCCCATCCCACTTCCTTCTGTTTGACAAACTGACATAGGGTGATATGTTGTAACTGGGGGGGGGGGGGGGGGGGGGGGGGAGGGGGTGTCTGTGGCAGTTTGTCATGGTCTCACAGTCAACTCTCCAAATGTCCCACCCCCTCAACCCCACCCTCTTATTTTCAAAGATGTGTTCCTAAGAATGAAAATAGTTCATCCCGCTGAGAGTTTAGCATGTGTCTTGCCCATTCTTCCCTTCCCTTTGTTTTCGTGTGTGTGTGTGTGTGTGTGTGTGTGTGTGTGTGTGTGTGTGTGTGTGTGTGTGTGTGTGTGTGTGTGTGTGTGTGTGTGTGTGTGTGTGTGTGTGTGTGTGTGTGTGTGCAGGATAGAGAGAGAGAGAGAGAGAGAGAGAGAGAGAGAGAGAGAGAGAGAGAGAGAGAAAGGCACACAGACAGACACATAGACAGAAAGACAGGCAGGTAGACAGCCAGGCCGATTTTTTTCTTCCTTTTTCTAAACATTCAATTAACCTTTAATAAGTAATGTAATAAATGAACGGCATCTTCAACCTACATTGTACAATACACCCGTTTGTTTATTTTTCTTCTGCCATGGTTTCCTCTTTTGAGGGGAGACAAATATGACCAGATGCGACACACCAAGATAGGTAACTGATACTGGTGGTGTATGGCGATGCCTTTGGTTGCCTCCCTTGGAGCGGTGGCTTCGTTTGGTCGACGTCAAACATCAAGTGGAGTATGTTTCATTCTTCTCCAAGTGGACGCCTACTTTGCGCACCAGAAGCTGGGGAAGAAGAGAGGTTGGAGGGGATGAGATGTGTGTGCGGAGGGGGTGGAGGAGGGTTGGGGTGGGAGTTGGGTGGAAGGATGGCAGAGGGTGGATGGAGGTGGGGGGCGGAGGGAAGGTGTCAAGTGAAGAAGAAGAAAAAGGAAAACAGCTGTTTCGCAAAGGAACGGAGGCTCACTGCTGTATCGCGAGTTTATTAAGCACAACACCAAAGCCAAGAAAACATTTTATATTTTTTTAAAAAAAAAAAAAAAAGCATAAAGAAATAATTATTCAGTACAACACCAGACCCGAGAAAATATTTTTTTTACAAACACAAAAAAAAAAAAAAAATTACTCCAGAATCCTGTCTCTTCTTGTGAAAAAAAGAAAACGCTTAATGGAGACAAATGTACATAGTTAGGGACAAAAGATGTTAGCAAAGAAATACAGTATGGAGCGTTACATTGTAAATTATCACACACACACACACACACACACACACACACACACACACACACACACACACACACACACACACCTCCGGAAATACAACGCTGCATAAAAATGAACAACTAAACTCAAAACAAGCGCTTGTACTGTAAATGTACAATAGATTCATTGAGTTCTCTCTCTCTCTCTCTCTCTCTCTCTCTCTCTCTCTCTCTCTGTCCACCCACTAGTAGACTACTTGCTGAACTTTTATTGAACAAGAATTTTTTTGGCGCTGAGAGAAATGTTCGATTAAGCTATAAAACACACACACACACACACACACACACACACACACACACACACACACACACACACACACACACACGCACGCACGCACGCACGCACGCACACACACACACACACACACACACACACACACACACACACACACACACACACACACACACATTGTTTGGCTCAGAAGATTCCCGTGTTGGGGCAGTTACTTCTCAGTATCATTGATTAAAGTGTCACCAATGTCTTCCAAAAAAATTTGGACGTTCGAAAAATGAAAGAAAGACTTTCAATTCTGGGGAGAAGGGGGCTAGGCGGGGGGGGGGGGAGGTTTGTGGTGGGAACAGGAGGGAGGAGGGGGGAGGGGGGGATACCCATTTCAAACTCACAGAAAAGACAACCGGTGCAAACAACGGATTTGGATTTCAGGTTTATTCGCCTTACGCTTCCTTCCATGAAGCGTGTCAAATAGGTCTCGATCTCTCTCACAATCTACATACACAGACAGACAACGTGGGAGCAAGAGTTATCGTACTTGTTCGTTAATTACTGGTTACTGTTCCCTGACTCATCTAAGATCTCCTTTCATACAGACAGATACGTTAAGCTGAGAGACAGATCGATCAAAAATGTATATCTAGATAAACAGATAGATGAGCGCGCACGCACGTGTGCTATATAACGAGAACAAACACAAATCAAATTAAGACTTAGAGTAGCAAGATTTCAAACGTCATAACTGGAAACGGTAAAAATCCAACAAACCAGCCAAAAACTCGTGTTGCATGAGGATTGGGGGTTTTTCTTCTGATGCTTCAGATAGCCTGCAATTTGAGAACTGCCGCACGTATGGCGGACGGACCACCCAGATTATCGGATATTTTGAACACATTTTCCGCTACCTCGCAGTCACCCCGGTTAAAGAACAGCAGGAACTGCAAAAGAGAAAATCACAAATGTTGGTCATGACGTCATCATCGTTGTGGCGTCGTCGTCGTCGTCGTCGTCGTCGTCGTCGTCGTTGTTTTCATTGTCATCAGAGTCAGATTTACCGTCATCACAGTGAGAGTCAGGTTCATTGTAATCATTATCCTAATCGCCTGACTGTCATCGCTGTTGTAATGATCACACGTCATAATCATCTCGCTGTTTCCCCGAGAGTCGTATTACCATCGCTCCGTTATATAATTGCTTATGTACAATGTGTCTGTAATAAAGTACGTTAAAGATCAGTTCATAGTAAGCTCTCTCTCTCTCTCTCTCTCTCTCTCTCTCTCTCTCTGTGATATATGAATGATAACAAAACCTGTGCCCAGATGTCCTTAACTTCCAGCTAACGATGGGGCTAACATCAAAACCCGTCTTAGTTAAAGCAAAAAGAGAACCTTCTAAATGAAGTAGGTTGTTCCGCATGTATGAAAAGTGTCTCTAATTTAAAAAAAAAAAAAAAACGCTCCCAGAGAAGGGGGAAACTAGATTTGTTTGAAATGGTAGACTTAAATTCGTCTTAAAAGCAAAAGGTTGAAATGTTAGAGACATAGACCCTGGAGGCCAGTGACTCGGTAGCTTAACCCACGAGGATTTAACACTCCTTTTATGAAAATCGAAATTTCAAAACACTCGGCGCTGCTCCTCAAGCTTGAAGGGCTCGCTGGCAAGACGTGTGACAATTAAAGTCATGAAAAGATTTGGGGGGGGGGGGGGGGGGGGGGGGGGGGGGGGGGGGGGGGGGGGGGGGGGGGGGGGGGGGGGGGGGCGGAAGAGAGGGGGAAAAGGACAGATGCTCTTCGTTTCCAGAATTGTTATGGAGCAAATATCAAAACCAAAATGAAGGAAACATCAAAATCTGTCAAAATGCAAAATATGAAACTTGTGTACAAGGTAAAGACATGGTAAACAAATCTTCTCTAGTGAGTGCAGTGTTACTTTCATTTTTTTCTAAAGGGGGGAGATAAGTAGGACTAGCATGCGACGGCTGTTTCGCTCTGTAAAGAGCTCATGAGGTTTGCTACGATTTCCTGGTTATCTACTGACTGTTTTTCACTTTCATTTTAAGAACTTGATGAGAAGAAGTGTGTGTGTATGTGTGTATATGTGTGTGTATGCGTGTGTTTGTGTTTGTGCGTGCGTGTGACTGTGTATGTGTGTGTGTGTGTGTGTGTGTGTGTGTGTGTGTGTGTGTGTGTGCGCGCGCGCATCCATGTGCTTGTGTGCATGCTACTCTGTGTGTGTGTGTGTGTGTGTGTGTGTGTGTGTGTGTGTGTGTGTGTGTGTGTGTGTGTGTGTGTGTGTGTGTGTGTCTGAGCGTGCGTTCGCTCGCGCGCGCGCATGTATATGTCTGCGCCTGTGTGTGAGCACGTGCGTGTGCTTGCATGTGTGTGTATGTGTGCGTATGTGTGAGCGCGCGCGCGCGCGCTTCGTTCGTGCACACAAGCGTGCGTGCGTGCATGTGTTTATGAGTACATGTGTGTTATATGGATGATGTGCGATAGATAATGGGGTTTACCTGCGTGGGGTAGGTGGCCACAGCGACAAAGCCTACGGCGCCCCGTGGCGACTATCATGGTTCTTGCCTCCTCCGCCTGTGCTTTCACTGCTGCTTGGTACTGTTGTTCGTTCGCAGCTGGGAACAGACAGACGGGACAGAGAGGGAATGTGCGAGAGGAGGAGGAAGAAAGATGAGTAAGGAATGTTTGGGGATGCGTGTGTGTGTGTGTGTGTGTGTGTGTGTGTGCGTGTGTGTGTGTGTGTGTGTGTGTGTGCGTGCGTGCGTGCGTGCATGCGTGTGTGTGTGTGTGTGTGTGTGTGTGTGTGTGTGTGTGTGTTTCTACGCCATTGTTAGAGCACAAGGGTTTTGGAGTGAAAAGTCTAGCAGACGACAGGAAAATGAATGGTCACCAGCTGCTGTGGCGAAGTGGTTAGCATCGCGGACTCCCGGTTGGAAGGTCGTGGTTTGATTCCCATTAGAGTCATGAAGGATTTTTCTGCTCCGACCGGCTCATACCCCAGAGTTGAGTTTGCTACGGGCTCAGTTGGGAAGACTGGGACCACACATTCGAGTTTCATCCACTTAATGGATGCGTCTCTGAGAGTGTTGCTCAAATTTCCTGACCAACACTGCAGGTGTCTGTATCTCTCAGGCCTGGTTGATGCTGGGATATATTATGAAAGGAAGCGTAGAGCATAGCCCTGTTTTTCAGTCTCAGGCCAGAATGAAAATCCATAACATCATCTTAATCATCCTCATTCTCATCGATCAGCATAAAAAAGTCTCAAATTCTGTGGCCCTTCATGCCCTGCTCTCATGGTGATCTCAGTTTCGATGTCCTCTCCGCGTCTGTGACCTTGGTTTGGTTCCGTCGGGGTCACCGGTATCGGCGAGTCCACAGGGGCTGTCATTGGTCGGAAGTGGTGGCGCCCTCCGGAGGGAGAGCTCACTCACGCCGGCTCCGCGACTAAGCAATTATTGTCGTCAGTAGGGGGCTTAGTGGGTGGTGTCCTGCGTATGTTGGATCAGAACAGGCGCCACTGAACTCCACCGGAGTGACTCGTCAGCAGTGCAGTGTCTCCTCCGGTGGGTTGTCTCTTGAAGACTTGACATTGACTGCTCCCTGTGGATTGCCGGTGCGGGGACTGATTGGGCTGTGGCTGTGGACGGGGTGTCGGAATGAGCGGCGTGGGTGCAAAGCCACTGAGGTGGCACA
>JADBJO010002534.1:207500-217500 GCA_016801955.1 Conus betulinus
TACTAACAGAAAGGGATTATTCATTTCCAACACATGTGTTCAGCCTACTCCGCAGGTTTGGAGCCTGTCTCTTGGTTTGGATGCCCAACATGATTTTTCCGTATTCTTCCATCCAGAGTTGCGTTAATAAAAGGCTTGCTTGAGCAGTTTGTTAGTCTCCATATGCGGTAGTTTTTAACCAGATGCATCTATATGCGGTAGTTTTTTACCAGTGTTTGACTGCTAGGAGTTAACGAGCTTTTTGCTTAGCATCTTGGCCTTCTGGATCAAAGCAAGGTGCCCTTTATTCTCAAGTTCACATCTGTTCTGACTCACTTTTTTTCATACACGCTGATGCATTTAAAAGACATCCTACAAATAAGCTTTGACCACACACACACACACATGCACACGTGCGCGCGCGCGCGCGCAGAGAGGAAGAGACAGACAGACAGACAGACACAGAACAACATAACGACAAACAGACAGAGACAGAAAGACAAAGAGAGGAGAGAGAGAGAGAGAGAGAGAGAGAGAGGGAGAGAGAGAGAGAGGGTATGGGAGAGATAGAGAGGGTGAGAATGTGTGTGCTAGTGAGTGAGTGAGTTAATGAGTGTGTGTGTGTGTGGGGGGGGGGGGGGGGGGGGGGGGGGGCGAAGAACAGCGGGAGAAAAAGGAAGAGGGGGACGTAACGTTTTTTGTCTTTTTTTTTCTAATATATGTTCTTCTCTCACCTTTTTTTTTTTATTTTGCACTTCCGCCCAAGTCAGCTTTTCCTTTCTTTGCTTTTTTTTTTTTTTTTTTTTTTTTTTGAGAGAGCAGATCGTATCTTTCTCGTCGTTATCTCTTTTGTCTTCCCCGAAAATGCAAATCATCGAAGTGGTGTAATGCGGAGTGAGAGAGAGAGAGAGGAGAGAGGAGAGAGAGAGAGAGAGAGGAGAGAGAGAGAGAGAGAGAGAGAGAGAGAGAGACAGACAGACAGACAGACAGACAGAGACAGAGATTGAGAGAGTGGAATACGATTGAACACAAATGAACAATTGAACACAATTTAAATTAGGCTTCCGGCCTATAACAATGTTAGGTGCAGTGCACACATAAAGAGAAAAAAAGAGAAATCACAACAAAAGTATATTTTTCAATGTACTATGACAACAAAAGTACATTTTCAATGTACTTAAAGAAGAAATCTTTCGCTTTCTTTTGAATTTAGAAGGGAGGGACTTAAACATAACACATGGCAATCACTGGATTTCAAACATAATAGGGTTGGGTAACCAAAAGGTGGAAATTATGAAACATACTACGATACTGAAGTTATAAGAATCGGGTTTAATTTATCATCTAAGCCTACATCATCTTTCTCTTCGCCTCTTTATAGATCCCCCCCCCCCCCCCCCCCCCCCCCCCCCCCCCCCCCCCCCACCCCCCCACCCCAAAAAAAAAAAAAAAAAAAAAAAAAAAAAAAAAAGCTCACCCCCCCCCACTCTATCACCAATATATCGTCTTCACCTCATAGCGAACCTCCCTGTTCATCTATTAGCTTCCCAACCCTCTATCACCTACCTATCCCCAGACTCTCCCACCCTCTCTCAATCAAGCTCCCTCACTCTCAATTTTTTATCCCTCCCTCTTACCTCTTACTGTCATCCTCCCCCGCTAACTGCCTACACCCCCCTCCCTCCATCACCCACTCCCTCCCTATCACTCCAACCCAACTCCCCATCTCTCTATCTCTCCATAAATCTCCCTGTCTGTCTATCTGTCTGTCTGTCTGCCCGTCTGTCTGTCTCTCTGTCTACCTGTCTGTCTATCACTCGAGCTATCTACCCATCTATCGTTCTATCAATCTATCCTTCTCATATCCATTCAACCCTTTGGGGTGAGGAACACATTGTCTCACAAATCGACCTAGTCCCCAATGGGGTTGACCTTGAAACGAAAGGAAAAAAAAAAAAAACACAAGGAAAACATGAGGAAGGTCCAGCAGCGAGACAACATATTCGTGTGTTGTGTGTGTGTGTGTGTGTGTGTGTGTGTGTGTGTGTGTGTGTGTGTGTGTGTGTGTGTGTGTGTGTGTGTGTGTGTGTGTGTGTGTGTGTGTGTGTGTGTGTGTGTATCCTTGACCGTACACACGTAGTAATGTATGTAGGCGTGTGCATGTATTGTTCTGAGAGTGCGTGTGGGGCGTGTATATGATTTTTTGCTAAACTTTCCGATATCTTAACTGATTTTCAAATATCATGGACATTGGTAATTTTGATTCAGTCTTTTTAGCAATACTTACACACATTTTTGCTATCAAAATTATATAATTAATTTTCTTTAGATTCACTGCATCGATATCGTCGCTCTTCTGTTTTCCCAAACAGAACATCAACCAGAGATAAGGATACATTAATGTCGCACTGTACTAGTATAAATTGGCTAATGTATTTCCAGAAGTATCTAACAGTTGGACATTCATAAAAGAAATGCTCGATATAATCGATTTCGTCAGTACAATAAGAACATTTTTTATCATCACGTATTTTCATCTTGCATAGCATAATATTAGTGGGATAAAAATGTTATGCAAAATTTTCCACTGCAGCACTCTCAATCGTGTTTCTTTTGTACACAAGCGAGGGATCTGCCAAATATTCTTGTTTAATTCTATGCCAAATTTGTTTTTCCAAAAGCTAAAGCACAGGGATCCGATTTTTGCAACATACATATGTTGTTTTCCGAAATTCTCTACAGGCTATCAGTTTCTTGCCACAAAAGAGTGGGGGATCTGAAAAATCACTGTTACACCGATCTTCTTCACTTATACTTGAAACATATTGTCGGACAGCAGCGGTTACTACATTATATTCGAGTGTTCTGGAGGGTGAGTCTCCAATCCTATTACGTATTTCAGGCAAAGATAACATTCCACTGGCACCAAACATATCCTGAACTATCAGTATATACACCTCGTATCCAATCGGGAAAGAAAAGAACGTTTCCTCGATATATAATGCCACGGTTGTTCCACAAAAGGGAAGAACGTGCTGAAGATCCATCATGCTTATTGAAATCTAACCATGTTTTTTAACACTGTTTTCCAGAAAAAAAAGAATTAACTAAATGTAAACCTTTAAGCACACCACTATTAACATTTGCATAGAAGCACACATAATTACTGCCAAACGGAGCAAAAATCTTTTTCGGGATAAAGGACCACTTCTCATTTTTCTCCGGCTCTCCACAGACGTATTACCCAATGCAGAAGAAACGCAGACTGCATTTGTCTGACATCTATCATTTTCAAACCTCCCTGTTCAAAATCTTTACAAATACATTTCTCTTAACTTTTTCATATGCTCTTTTATTACAGTTTTGCTTACGCCATAGAAACCTAAAAAGTATTCTGTTGATTTCTATAAGCACATTGTCTGGAATTACCAACGCCTGCATGACATAGACTAATTGAGATATCAAAAAATGTCTTTATAATACATACTTTCCCCATTACACTTAAATTTCGTTTTTCCCAAGAATGAATAATTCTTTTTATATTGTCGATTCTTTGCAACCAGTTTTCCATTACCAAAGAAGCACATCTATCACTGACAAAATAAACTCCAAGAATTTTTAATCTATTTTTCCAAGAAATTCCATACCATACATCTTCACAATGTTTTTTTACTTCCTAACCACATTGCCACTGTCTTGTGACGATTTATCTCCAATCCTGAAAACAACGAGAAATCAAATAATATGTTGTTGAGTGCATGCAACATGTCGTGCTCATCCTTCAGAAATAAAGTTATATCATCCGCATAGCAAGTTTGATTAAAGTAGCCAAAGTATTGTTACCAGATCTCCATAAATCAAGCCCTTTAATATTACGACAGTTTCTTATTTTTATTGCTAAAATTTCTATAGCTGTCACAAAGGCCAACGGTGAAAATGGACAACCTTGACGAATTCCTGTTTCTACTGGAAAATACTCGGATATCCAACCACAGTAATTCACACAACTCGTAGTATTTTTCATTATTACTTCAACCCATTTAATAAAATCCATCCCGAAGCCAAATTTTTTTAAATGCGGTTATCATAAAGTCTTTTGAAATACGATCAAATGCTTGAGTGTAGTCAATACTGAGTAGCACACCAGGTTTATTATTTGCATTCAGTTGCTCGATTACATCATCAATTTGCCTAACTAATGTCCCTACACTCCGCCCTTTAATATACCCCACTTGATCTTCGTCAATGACGTCTTGAATTACCTGCCCCAAACGGTTAGCTAAGCTTTTGGCCAAAAGTTTATAATCAGTATTTTGTCAGAGATATAGGTCTCCAATTTTTTTAACTCATTCCTCGGTAGATCCTTACCTTTATGTAATAAAGTAATAACTGCTTTTCTTTGTGTTGGTGAAAGTGATCCTTTATCAAATGCAACGTTGAAAGACAGAGTGAGCAATGTTTTTTATGTGTTGCCAGAAAAACTAAAAAAAAAAAACTCGACCGTAATACCGTCACAACCTGGTGATGTTCCATTATTTAATTTTTTTTTAGTGCCTCAAGGAGTTCGTCTTCTGTCACCGTACCTTCACAACTGTTTTTCTGAATCTCAGAAATATGAGGAACACTTGCGTCTGCCAAAAAGTTATCTACTTGCTCAGACATGTTAGCATATGACAGTTTCTTTGTGTACAAATCAGCAAAGAAATCTTTTTGAACTTTTAATATCTCGGTCTGATTAGTTTCTTAATACATTGTTTTTATCTAAAACACCTTCCATTATTTTAGAATTAGCTCTGATTTTTCAAGACTGAGAAAATATTTAGTATTTTTCTCCCCTTCTTCTACCCATTTTACTCTTGCTCTAAACCTGTGCAGCACGTGCCTTATAATTTTCCAGTATTTCAATTTTCTGTGCCAAGTGTGTGCGTTCATTCTGAGCCTGAGTACAGTCTGGCTCAGATGAAAGCAGGACATCTACCTCGTTTAGTTTATTATATATAAATCTATCAACATATTTTTTCTTACCATACTTTTGTGTTTACTATAGTTCATAGAAAAAGTTTTAATCTTTATTTTCAAAACTTCCCATTCCATTTGATAGTCTGCATGTTCATTTATGTATGAAATGTGATCATCTATTAAAGCATTCATTTCATTTACAAACTCTAGATCGTTTAGTAATGAATTATTAAACTTCCACAATCCAGGGCCTCTTTCTATACTAGAAAATTTCACGGTAATAGAGCATGCTCTGTGGTCAGTGGAAGGCATAGAGTGAATGTTACATTCCAACGTTTTATCGAAAATTTCGGAACTCATAAAGATATAATCGAGTCTTCTTGCAATAAATGGAGACTTTTTACTCCAGGTAAATTCTTTTTCATTTGGATGAAATAATCGCCAGCCATCGAACAAGTTATGGTTTGCTACCCAGTCACAGAATCTCTGTACTGCGTTATCTGCATGTTTTTCCCCGGAAACAATATCTACATCATTATCTAACACACAATTAAAATCACCACATATTAATATATTATCTGAAATTATATTTGACATTACTTTTTTCTAATTCTTCAAAAAATAACGTTTTCTCTTGAGCAGTATTAGGTGCATAAAATATTTAAAACTACTATCTTTCTCTGTGATATTTCCACTTCAACGGCCAAAATTCTTCTTGAGCTGTGTAGTATTACGTGACTGTCAACTATGTTTTCACGGAACAAGATTACCTGTCCACAACTATGTGCTGTGAAAGTGTTACATAGAAATTCCCCTGCACCCCATTCTTTTTTCCATTGATCATGTACATCTTCTGTGATGTAAGTCTCCTGTAAACATATAATATCATATTTCTCTCTTTAATTAATTTGAACAATGCTTTTTCTTTTTAAACGAGACCGCAGTCCTCGTACATTTAGCGAAAACAGACGCAAATTTGAGTCGCAAGCCATGAGGAAGTCCGATTGCCATAACAAAGTCCGTTACCCGAGAATTAATCCCGAAAACATAAGTCCGTAAAGCCAAAGCGGTCGTCGTTAGGGAAAGCATGAATGAACACATTCTGCCTATCCCACGTCTTTTTGAGAGTGGGACAGGGAGGATGGATGCACGCGACATGCGTGAGTATGGTGTGAACTGATGTGACCAGTTCACTGCTGTTGGGGAATCTCCGTCCGTCTGCACCTGATTCAAACCGGTGTCAGATCTGACTGTTTCCTTTTCTTTGACGGTGTTTACCCGGCCAGATTTAAGGTGAGGTGTAACTGAATTACTATCCTCTGGCACCGAACGAGGTGACTCCTCTGCCTTTGCCTTTTCCATAGCAGAACACTCTGCATCTGCAGCCTGAGTGAGTGAGTCTCAGGTACAATATCTGTATGAGAGTCTTCAAAGACGTCCTCTGTCTCATCAAAGGTAGACGGTGCAAGGGTCGACGTCCTGGATCGGAGGGGGGTAAAGTGCAGGGAAGAAGCATTACTGCGGTCTGTAGTCATCTCCTCCAGACCAGGTTCCAAGGATACCGGATCAGGAAAAGCACCACACTCCGGGTCCCCACACGTCTGTGTCCACTCTGATGACACTCTCTGCAAGTGACCATGTTCTGGCACTGGTGCAAAAAATGACCAGGCTGTAAACATCTGGAGCACACCGGCTTCCGTACCACCTTTGGCTGTTCTTTATGATAAAGTCTTGCCGTGAAAGAGCCGACCTTAAATAAATCGCTCTAACGGGACAGCGGGAGTGTTGATGAAAACAAACCGTCTTCCAGTCACAAAACGAGTAAGTTTGCCATCTTTATTTCGGATTTTTTCCATGAGAAGGGAAGATCTCAGAACACAACCTAATCTGACCAAAGCAGATTCAATGTCATTCCCTGCCACTGAAATGGGTATGTCAGAAATGAACAGCTTTGTCACAGGTGCCTCTTCTGTACCACCTCTGACAATATACGGATTCTTGTCATGAAGAGACACTGTATGGCCATTTAGCACAATACCTTCAATCAACAGTTGATTTCTGGAGGTTCGATTCATGGATATACACGCCATAAACCCCTTATCAACTGAGCTCCCAAAACAGTCTCAGATCCACACACCCGCTCAGCTGCCAGGCAAATGTCTAAAGCAGTAAAACTGTCATTGCCAACAGGTAACCGGGTAGCATCCACAGGGGGTAAGTCCCTCCTCCTTATAAAACACCGGCTCCACGTGCGTGGCAGCCATCATCACGCGCGCACACACACACACACACACACACACAGGCTCGCACCTTACCTCGGTATTCAAGCTGTACAAAACGTCAACAGGCACGTGCAAATATGAAAAAAGGCACGAATCTACAACATGGCGTGCCACACAAACCCACGCCAAGGAAGAAAGTCAATTCAAATAAACAAAGAAAAGACGATTTCCTGGTAAGTATTAGCATCTACGCTCACATAATTACACCATTATACAAAACACTCCACCACCAATGTGCTTGCACACATACAATCCAAACGAACGACGATAACTATGTAAAACACTGAAAAAACTGCAGAGCCTGCACAACACGTCCGCTCGACGTCGAGTGAACTCCTCTCTCCGAATAATGCTGATAATATAATGCTAATAATGCTGATTTATGAGGGTAACCTATTATTCATACTGTGTGGGATACGAGTTCATTTTTTCAGTGCATAATAAATATACATAGCAATATCACTTGTAATATGCTTCGTTTGCAAGTAATTGTTTTAGTTCAATGGAATTCACGTTCTGAAATTGTCTGTGCTTCAGTATGTATTTTTCTCTGAAAGGCATATAAGCATTGCATCTCAACAGAAAGTGGAGTTCGTTCTCAAGTTGGTTGCAAAAAGGACATGCTTTGATATTTTCTTTGTATCTGCAATTTATATTCAGGTCGTTTAAGCCAAGACGAAATGTCGTGAAATACATTTTAAATTTGTTCACCGTTAAATAGGTTAGATCAGGTTCTGGTTGTAAGAGAGACTTTAATGAATGATAGGTGTTTGAAGCGATCACTTGAATTTAATTTGCTAACCCAATCTTGCTGATGACAGTCTACCATCCTTTGCTTAAAAATCTTCTTAAACATATTAACATTTCCGACCCCACCCACTAACCACACTTCAAAAACTCCATATCTATCAAGACAACATTTTATATCATATCCCCAGTCATTTTTTTAATCGTTCTATCGTCAGTGCTATTCATAAAGCTGTTAATCGAGGAAAGATATGCTTGCTTTTGGGTATTCTATTCAGTTCCATCTGTTGTAAAGAGAACCAATAGCTAAGTGTGCTCTTAGTGTGCTGTCTGTGTAAAGGCTATAGCGACCAGTCTTTCCGTAGACCATTGCATTTGGTGTTTTAGGACTAACGCTTCACAGTTTTTTTTTTACAGGGCAAACAGATGGACCGCTCCAATAGTCTTATATTGTGTAAGAGGGAGAGAGAGAGGGGGGGGGGGGGGGGGGGGGGGGGTTAAGGAAGGGGGACAAAGAAGATGATGGGGGGAAAAAAGAGGGGAGAACATGAGCGAGAGACAGAGACAGAGAGAACGACATTTTATTCATAAAGGCCTTAGCACCTTAGAAGGGGGATGCACAAGGAAAAGATACACAGGCTCATGAATTGTGTATCACAAAGTGTCACCGATCGGCGGTACTGAACCAGCGCGTCCATGTGTTTAGAGCGTGTGCGCATGTGCGTGCGCGCGCGCGCGTGCGTGTGCGTGTGTGTGTATGTGTGCGAGTGTGTAGGGCTGGGGGTTGTAGTTAGGTGGGGGTTTGGCTAAATTTCAGGGTTAGGTAGGAAGGTTAGGCTAGGTAGGGGGGGGGGGGGGGGGGGGGGGGCAGGGGAAGTAGGACATATAGTATTCTTGCCTTCCAGTCTTCATCTGTTGAGGGAGTGGTAGGAGGAGGTTGGTTTCGTTTCCGACTGTTACCCTTTGTTGCTTTGGCTCCGTATGAGAGAGGCCGGGGCAGGATATCGGCTGTTGTTGTTGTGTTGTAAATTGTCGTGTTGTTGCACGAGCAACAACTAGTCCGTTGGTCGGGGTGTGTGTCAGCTCTGCGGAGGGATACACTGTTCTGGGCCATGGCTGCGTTGTGTTGTGAGTGGAGCTGGCATGATTCCGACCAGGGCGGGATGCGTTGGGGGTTGCTTCACGTCGGTCCCTGGTGTTCGTCGGAGTGGACGTGTGCCTTGTAGTTGCGGCGGGAGCGCGGTTAGTTCTGCTGAGTGTGGCTTTGAGTCATAGTCAGGGCCAGGTCCTCGTCGGGTCTGTGGGCCCTTGGCCTGTGCCGAGTTCTGTGTCGTCTTCGTTGGCAGCAGCCACTTTCAGCCAGTTGCAGAACTGGTGTGGTTGATCGTCTGTCTGTCCAGGTTGGTGACCTGTTATGTTCGTGGTGTTGTGGGGTCGTCGTGTTGTCTTGTATTATGGTCGAGTTGTACTGTGGTTGTCTCAAGTTGTGATTAGTTAGTATTGTGTTCGTTGCGTATACTGACTGTCTGGTATGATGTTGACTTAGTTTCGTGGTTGCAATTTGTTGTCAGCCGGTTGTGTGTTGTCACCTCTTTTCTGTCTATCTTGTAAGTAGTGTACATAGCGGTTCCTGAGTTCGATCGTCATGGGGCAGTTTGGTTAGACAACTTGGGGTCAGTATAACAACCACTGGTTGACGGTGAGGCACGATATCGATGTGGCCAGCTCATGTCGATTTCAGTGTTTCAAGAAGATAGTGATAAGAGTAGTTGCATTTGGTATAAGATCATACTATGAGTCAAGTACAGCTGTGTCTGTGTGAATCATAAAGAGATGTGATGATTGTGCTCAATTTTTAGTTGTAAATAGTAGTAGTACGTTGAAGTTGAGTAACGATTTCGGAGTTGCCCTGCACAGCATTGAAATGGTTAACTGTGCACTAGGGCCACGGCCGATTTGCGGGTGAGTGGGTTTATGCGGGGTAGGGTCGTGACCGTTCAAGTTGTATTGGTGTCCTTTTATTTTCGTTGGTC
>JADBJO010002534.1:222500-230000 GCA_016801955.1 Conus betulinus
CCACCCCACCCACCCTCGCGCCCCTCCCCCCCTAGAAGACGAAATAAAAAAAAAAAAAGAGTAACAACCACACAACAAATACACATACAAATCATGACATGAATGCTAAACTGTAAACAATATCCTTCCAGCAGTTGTTAACTGGACCATGCCTCGAGCGCAAAACATTCGACTTGATTTTGTCACTACCAAGCTTAAAAATGGGCACCCCCCCTAAACAAACAAACAAACAAAAATAAACAGAATTGACACATAGCGTCCATCCCAGACAATGCATTTAAAATTCCACTTCCTTGTCATCATATCTCAACAACAAGCTAGCATGTCGTAATTGATGATCAGAATACACAACGTGAAAGAATGTCCAGAGCAAGGATAGGAGAATGGCCCAGAAGAAGCCTGCAGACTCCAGCACGGCCAAATTCCATTGCGGCCGGTGTAACAGCCCCCATTCCCCCCCCCCCCCCCCCCCCCCCCCGAACTTACCCCGGGGTAAGTCTGGGTTAGCCTGTTTTTACCCCCGGGTTCATTCCAGGACTAGCTGGAACTTACCACCCCCCCCCCCCCCAGCTGGAACTGCCCCCCCCCCCCCCCCCCCCCCCCCAGTCATCTACATAGAACAAGGTAAAAAGGCACTCAAGAGACAGTATTAACTGTAAAATAGTTAAAATCTCTTATATACATTAAAGTGACCAATGGTCAGTGACACTGACCACTGGTTGTCTGCATTGCACAAGGTATACAAACACTCATGAGACACTGATTAACTGTAACACAGTCGAAATATCTGATTTACGTCATAGTGACCAGTGGTCAATGGCACTGACCACCAGTCGTCTGCATTGTACAAGGTACACAGGTACTCGGGAGACTATAATTAACTGTGAAATAGTTAAAATCTCCGATTTACGTCATAATAACCAGTAGGCAGTGGCACTGATCACAAGTAATCTACATTGTACAAGGTACACAAGCACTTGGAAAGCACTAATTAGCTGTTAAATAGTTAAAATCTCTGATTTACGTCATAATGACCAGTGGTCAGTGGCACTGACCACTAGTCATCTGCATTGTACAAGCTAAGGTACACAGGTACTCAAGTGACTCTAAACCCCCATCCCCCCCCCCCCCCCCCGGGGGGGGGGGGGATAAGTTCCAACTGGGGGGGGGGGGGGGGGGTAGTTCTAGCTAGTCCTGGAATGACCCCGCGCGGGTCAAAGCAGGCTAGCCCAGACTTACCCCCCGGGGGGGGGGGGGGGGGGTAAGAGCGGGCTGTTACACCGATGGAAGCAAAAGAGCGGGAGAGGAATGCCAGAAAGTGATCATGCTGGCAAGACATAACCGACCAATCCGCTACAACCATTGAGGAAGCCAAAGAGTTAAGGTAAGTAGATGTGAAGTATAGCCCAGTCGACTTAGAAGGACCATTTGAGGGCTGTCATCACCGCGTTGAAGTCACTTCACAAGTCATTTAAGTCAAAAAAAAAAAAAAAAAAAAGCTCATTCACACAACCCTCTAGAACACACATCTAAAAAATACACCAGAAATGTTGTTGAAATCTTTCCGCCGTCAAGTCTTAGATCATATGAAAATTGAACCCAAAGACCCTTCGCTGCAAGAGAGCATCACTGCACAACGCCGCCAACGATCTGGACGACCGACTACCAGTACCCCCCACCGCTAACCGATTCTACACCTCAAGACCAGGGTTACAGAGCATCTTCCGACTTCATCGATGAATTAGCAGAAACGACAACAAAAAAACGTTCGCTTTGAACCCGAAATACAGCCACCAACACAAATGTGTTAATAAAGAAGCATGGCGGCCCCAGTGTTCCACGATTGGCGGTAAACCAGACTTCCATAGGTTTTACGTTAGGAAGAGGATCAGCTGGACAAGACTCAGCAGATGTCTGCCCCTTCGCATCAGCGATCAGGCCTTGAATGTCTCGTTAACTTGATCGCCGCCACTGCTTAAGTACTATCATGCGTGTATGTTAGAGAGAGAGAGAGAGAGAGAGAGAGAGAGAGAGAGAGAGAGAGAAGGCACACGCAGGTGCGCGTGCACGATCAGATAGATAGATAGAAAGGAAGATAAGGTAAGGTAATATAGATAGATAGATAGATAGATAGATAGAGGGATAGAAACGCACGCGCGCGCGTATGTATGTGAGTCTGTCCTTGTGCATGCATAGGTTCACGTGTGTGCGTGTATGCGTGTGTACGTTTGCATAATCTTGTAAATGCTCACACGTCCGTACATGCGTACACGTACAGGGAGCGATGCTTAAGTGAGAATACCTATACATTCAGGTATGGACATAGAGACATACCTGGTTTGAATAGCAGTTCAGAAGATGGCAATTCTTTGGAACTTATTATTAAAGCACAATCAAACAAACAGAGAAACGGAGCAGAGCAGAAAGTTAAAAAAAAAAAAAAGCAAATCGTAAAATAAAAAAATGGCGAGTTTAAATAGACCAAAGCTCCCCAGGTGCATATTATACGATTTTTTTCTAAATCTGCGCAAGATCACTAATGCACTGACCCAGATATACAAAATGCCTTTAGCTGTTTTTGCATCAGGCTGGGGGGAAAAAAAGCATGTTGAAGCAACAAGAAAATATTTGTGATAGCTTAAAAATGTTTTATTCATTCATTCATTTCAGTTTACCCAGTTACTTTCACCCACTCCTCCTACACACACACACACACACACACACACACACACACACGCACACACACACACGCACGCGCACGCACACACACACACACACACACACACACACGCACACACGCACACACGCACACGCACACACGCGCACACACGCACACGCACGCACACACACGCACACGCACACACACACACACATACACACTCCATTCCCACTTCCCACTTCCGTACCCATCCACTCAGTCCCCCCTCCAAAAGAAAATGAAAAAGAAAATTTCTCAGATGGTTTTGTTTCCTTCAAACATGCATAATTTAACATGAACACAAATCATTTCAAAATTAAAATAAATCAACAACACGTCATATGAATCGTCAAAAATTGCTAAACGTATACGTGTGGTATGAAGCCATGTTCTAACATTAACCAAAAAGAGGTCATAAATAAATGTTAGCGAACCGACAGAAAAACGTGGACAAACGAATCACAAGACAAAGCACGACGCGTTTCGACCTCTTAGGTCTTCTTCAGGCAAGATATTGAACAATTAGGACAACGTTAGGATTAGGATTAATCTTGATTTTTCATTCTCTGAAACAACCCCACCCCCACCCCCCCACCCCCCACCCCCCACCCCCGTCTCATATCCACCATCTTCCCCTCCCTCTTCCCGCCCGCTTTCTCCCTCCCTGTTTTCGAGATGCATCATGTCCTAAGTAATATCTGATAATTCCTGCAAAAGCACTTCCATGGCTTCTTCATAAGGTTGTCCACAAAGGAAAACACAACAGACGGGATCAATATAGAAGCTGGGATAGCAATAGGCTGTGCTATTTCTCCAGTACTCTTTGTGTTGGCAATGGAGGTCATTTTGAAAGCAAAATGAGCCATAAAAGTTCAGCGGACCTCGAGAAGGGATACGAAATGCCTCTTCTAAAAGCCTTCATGGATACCACACCAGCCCTTTCCACCAAAAGAAGTGAAAACATTCCACAACGCTGAAGCAGTTAGAGAAGTTTGTTGGTGCATCGCGGAGTACTTTCCCCAACCAAAGAACCCACGAAGCCCTCTCCCGGCGAAAAGGAAAGGTAGCTGAACCAGCCACGTTCAATGTAGTCGACCAGGTCAGTTATAGATGAACCAGTCAAGAGCTTTGGAAGGTGGTGTGGTGACTCCATGAAAGACACGAAGAGGGGAAAAGGAAACAAAGCAAATGGCAGAAGACAGTTTGCAGATAAAAATCCCAGTTTGGCCTTCCTGGCAAATACAAGGTCTTGTGTGTCTAGAGTCCATGCTGATCCCAAAATTCCTTTGGCTACAGCTGGTATACAACATCAGCGGTTCTACAGTTGAATGTCAGCCGCATGGACGACGGTCGCATCCCAAAGGACATGCCGTACGGCTACAGGCTCCAGACCCACAGGACGGCCCGTCCAACGCTACAAGGATGCCTGCAAGCGCGACCTGAGAGCAGGCAGCCTTGACGTAGCAGACCTGGAGACAGCAGCTTCAGACCTGGTACAGCTGGCGGTCCACCATCAAGGCCGGCATCAAGCAAGCAGAGCAGAGGAGAGAGAGGCCCAGTGGGAAGAACGGAGGCGCCACAGACAGGCAAAGAATGGCGTCGGCACCCACAGACACTCATGATCGTGACTTCACCTGCAGGAACTGCAACAGAGTCTGCCGCTCGAGGATTGGGATCTTCAAACCACAGCAGTGCTGCAACTCCACAACTGACTGATCCATTGCGCAACACCATTGTCTTTTTTTTTCTGCGTACGCAGGCTGCTGCTCCAGCGGATACTCCCTGTATAGACAGGCAGGGTTAATCCCATCTACCCAGCAAAGGGAGTGGAGTTTTGTGTGTATGACCGTTTTTTATCCCGCCGTGAAGGCAGCCACAATCCAGCTTCGGGAAAGGTGCATGTTGTGTGTAACGTGTCATCCATACCAACGGCCGAACAGGCCTTCTCTTCCGAAAATTGGTAATGGGATTTTACGTGTGTGAAAGATGTTATGCGTGCGTTCACACACGGAACTTTGATATATAGTCTCATTCGGACTGTATTGGAATTGAAGTCAGAACCAATGTTAAATCAGAGGGAAAAATCCTCCTGTGCCGAAACGGCCATGCGGAGATTCGAACCCGCAACCCCAGGATCACCGAGATTATGAGTCCGGCGCTCTACCACACCGAGCTATTCCGGCCCCCACCATTGTCTCTCAAGACAGACGGATGCCAACAGTTGAATCAATAGAGTCCAGAATCGGCAAAAGCTAAACGACATGGTTCAGTACCTCACTTGGTCTTGTCAAGCAAAGCCTGAAATTCATCCTCGAGAAGTACGTTGAAATATTATGTCAATCATGCTTTAAGGACTCAAGAGACAAGATGGTGACATCAATAATCCAGCCCAGGTTAACGACTGACAGAAGATGGGAAAATCCAGAAGGCACTTGTGTGTGGCGAAGGAAAACGTAAAGAGCAAGGACATTAAAGACAAATAAACCAACACACAGAGGCTTGAGGTCAACAGAAATGAAGTGGCATTCAAAGGCAAGAAAGTGAAAGCCGAGAGAGAGGAGGCAGAAGTCGGTTCAGCAAGGCCGACAAGGGCAGTGGACTTGTTCCTTGGTCTGTCGGTCCAGTAATTCTGTTTTTGCTTTTCTTTTAATTTCCACCTTCAGTCACCCTACTTTGAAGCAAAACAAACAAACAAGCAAACAAACAAAAAAACGAAACAAAAACAAACACCAAAATCGAAAATGAATGTCGAATTCCTGAGCCGTCAAACGAAAGCCACAAACACTGACGTAACGAGTCCCGACCTATTGGTCTGCATCAGGCAAGTCATCAACTAACAAATAAACAACGGGAAAAAGAAAACAAGTGCACGTGAACAAGTCCTCAAAAACTATGGAACAGCCTAACGGGGACGGGAAAGGGAGGAGACAGCTTGGGGGAAAGGAGAGAGGGGATGAAAAGAAGGGCGTTGAAATCTTAATGTTAAATCCTTTCATGACAGGAATCATTGAGATTTAACTTTTTCCCTCGTGACCGGAGCCGACTTTTGTCTCCTGTGTGTGTGTGTGTGTGTGTGTGTGTGTGTGTAAGTGCAATGTAGGACCTTTTTTTTTTTTTTTTTTTACATGTCTCCACAACTTCACCCAGATAATTTCTCCTGCTCACCCTGGTGATAAAGCTCTAAATTCGATCTCTCACCAAGTGATGAACTGCAAAACAAAATTTATTGTCGTCTGTCAGTTTGAAAGCGAAGTCACCAAGCCAGATAACCTGAGCGCTTCATTCTGATTGGCCAGCCTGCTCTGGCTTGGCCAATCACTCGCTACGTCATATCATGATGTCGGGTGTGACAAACAATGAAGAGTAACTTGAAACGCTGGCTTCAAGAAGTGAACTGGCTGTCGTGATGATTAGCCGATGCTGGCAAAATGACGCTGATCTTTAACTTCTCCGCACGAGATACTTGAAAGGCTGTTCTTACCTGGGGGACGGGGTGGATAAGGGGGACGGAGGGGCGGGGGCGGGGGCGAGGGGGGAAGGAGAGGGGGGGAGGGGGAGGGCTTGTGGCAGAATTCACCACTTACCCCACACAAGTGATCGCCCGCTGCGGGCATTCCGGGAACTGTCACTGTGTTGTCTTGCTCTGTGTGTGTGTGTGTGTGTGTGTGTGTGTGTGTGTGGTTGCTGTTGTTGTTGTTGTTGTTATTGTTGTTGTTGTTGTTGTTCTTCTTCTTCTTCTTCTTCTTCGTCTTTTCACTAAATGTGATATTAGACAAGGTGAGTGAGTGAGTGTGTGTGTGTGTGTGTGTGTGTGTGTGTGTGTGTGTGTGTGTGTGTTGTTTGAGTGTGTGCGTGCGTGCGTGAGTGCGCGCCCGCGTGCGTACGTGTGTGTGTGTGTGTGTGTGTGTGTGTGTGTGTGTGTGTGTGTGTGTGTGTGTATGATAAGGAGAAACTCCAAGTAAGAATTAAACTTTAAAAAAAAAGAAAAAAAGAAAAAAAGACATCAAAAGTAAAAAACAAATAACAGTAGAAAATAAGATAATGAAACAGCAATTACAGGATTGAGCCAACTGGCTTAACATAAAAATTGTACAAAATTTAAGAGAGGCATGGTATCCTGGAATATGCACTTTTGAAGCATCCTTTCTGTATTCTGACAAATCGGAATCAAAATAGGGGCAAAAGTATAGAACGTGTGATGTTGAACAATTATCAAGGGGCGCCGCAAGCACATCGAATACTCTTGACATATTTTGTTCTGAATGCATTTATTTTTAACCGAAATGAGAAGGAAAGAAGTTGTTTACTGTGTCTTGGATATAATCCTATGTTTGTATTACGGTTTACTGGATTTACTGAGGAAGCCCTTTTTAAAAGATTACTTGCTCGAGAGTTCGAACAACAAAGTATGGAAGAGTCGGGTTTGTGTGTTCGGGGGGAGAACGCTTTCTTTGTAGTATTCCTCAAATTTTTTCAAAAGAGGCTCTTTGTAAGAGAGAATATCCTTCATGTAAGCTCAAGAGAATATGAATAGTAGCCGTATTGTCAGAACTGTTTGCACCTGCTCGAGCAATCCTGTCACCCCATTCATTTCGGATATGAAGCAATGGGAAGAAACTCAACAAAATTAACTGTTATACCTCTTGACATAAGTTTGTGAATAAGTATTTTAATTTCTGATGTGATTTCAGCACGATTTTTTGAATCTGTAGATTCTAAAGCTTGAAGAACAGACTTAGAATCTAACAGAAGAGAGTACCATAAAAGTCAAATGAGAAATCATTTATGTACTCTACGGCCAT
>JADBJO010002534.1:235000-245000 GCA_016801955.1 Conus betulinus
GTGTCAGTCCAGAAAGGTGGCATTCCAGGCGTGGCTGGCTGTGTAGAACACGCCACAATGATCTGGGACGCAATCCAAAGAGCAAAAACAGAAAAGAGAGACCTGGACGTAGTGTGGCTCGACCTGGCAAACGCATATGGATCTGTACCCCATGAGATGATACAGTTGGCTCTTAAGATGTACCATGTGCCAAAGAACATCCGCGACATGCTCAAGAAGTACTTCAATGGCTTCTCAATGCGGTTCTCTACCAAGGAGTACACAACAGATTGGATCAACTTGGAAGTGGGCATTGCAATGGGCTGTGCCATTTCCCCAGCAACGCAAGACAAACAGACCTTGGCGATGGATACAAGATGCCCCCTCTCAAGGCCTTCATGGATGACACTACAGTGATTTCATCCAGAGAAGACGAGAGACACGTCACGTGCTGGAGAGGCTGGAAGACATAGTTGCCTCATCCAGAATGAAGTTCAAGCCAAAGAAATCACGGAGTCTCTCACTGAGGAAAGGAAAAGTGGCCGAATCTGTGGTCTTCAGTGTTGCCAACCAGACCATTCCAACAGTAACAGAAGAGCCAGTCAAGAGCCTTGGAAGATGGTATGATGATACGCTGAAAGACACACGAAGAGCAAAAGAAACCAACAGATGTCGGAAGAAGGCTTGGAGACCATTGACCAGTGTGGGCTCCCTGGCAAATACAAGGTCTGGTGTCTGCAGTTTCATGCTGATACCAAAGCTCCTATGGCCTCTGATGATATACGACATCTGCATCAGCATAGTGGAGGCAATGGAATCCAAAATCAACAAGTTCACAAGGAAATGGCTTGGTGTCCACCCTGTCTGACTGACATAGCGCTATACTGTCGCCAAGCAAAGCTGAAACTACCACTGAAATCCATCCTGGAGGAATATAAAGCAGGGAAGATCAGACTTCAAAGCATGCTGGAGGACTCAGGAGACAAGGTGGTTGAAGCAATCAAGCCCCAGCTGAAGACAGGCAGAAAATGGAAAGTTCAAGAGGCGATGGATTCTGCAAAAGAAAGTCTCAAGATCAGAGAAAATAACAGGACACACACAGACCAACAGACAAGGACTGGGGGTGACCAAAACTGAATGGTGGTCAAAGGCCAAAGGAAAAGCCAAAAGAGACATGATGATTCAGGAGATGAGAAAAGAAGAAGACCAACAAAAGACCTCCAAAAAGCAGTCCAGCAGCAGAGCCAGCAAGGGCAATGGACAACGTGGGAGAATGCACTCCAAAGAAAAGTCTCACTTGGAATGACATTTGGCACATGGCCCCTCTCAGGATCAGCTTCATTCTCAGATCTGCATATGACCTTCTGCCTTCAAATGCAAACCTGTGAAGTGGGGGAAAAACAGACGATCCTTCATGCCCCTTTGCCATGAAAAAACAAACAGTGGAGCATGTCCTAAGCTCATGTAAAGTAGCCCTGGCTCAAGGAAGGTACACATGGAGGCACAACCAAGTGCTCAAAGAGATTGTACAAGTAGTCTGGGCTAGTACCAACACCACAAAAAGGAAAAATCAGGACTCTCAGAAAAAGCACCCGCAACATTCTTCACGGCACGGGAGGCAGCGAATCATGGCCAAGAACAACAGTGCCACTCGGAACATGCAGGCAGAGTCTGCTGGACGGGGCAGATGACTGGGAGTGCACAGCAGACCTCCCAGAATGGAATAGTCACCCAGAGATTATCAGCAAGAGTGGCATGAGACCAGACATAGTATTACACTCTCAGTCAACCAAGCAGCTGATCATGATCGAGCTCACGGTGCCATATGAGAACAGAATGGACGGCAGCTCTCAGATCTACAAGACTGAAAGTATGCTGATCTGGCAAACAGCCCTGAGGAGAGAAAACCTATCAGGTCAAAGTCCCTCACTGTAGAAATTGGAGCTAGGGGGTTTGTGAACGAACGTCTGCATACAGCCTCATGAAACAGCTCTCAGTTGGCAGGGAGGGAAAAAAAACCAAAGCCCTGAAAGCAATGGCAGAAGCGGCAGAGAGGTGTTCAAGTTGGATCTGGTCAAGGAGGAACAAAAGTGAACTTCATAAGGCTTAACTTTCCTACAAATATCAGGTGTCCCTGTGGCTCAGTGGTTAGTGCGCGAGTCAGTAAGTGGAAATGAGCATGTCCAGAAGGGCATGGGTTCGAATCCCAGTCATGGCTCATCCCAAGATGGGAAAAAAGGGGGCAGCAGAGGGACATCCGGCGTCATGAAACCGGGTGTGGCCCAACCCCCCTAGAGTGTCAGGAGATAAGGGCCGAAACACTCGCTTGAAGGGGGCTTCTCTTCTGAGGACTCTCTGCTGCCACGCTCTCCACGAGTTTCTTTCTACTACTAGGTTATGTCGTTTTTTGGGGATATCGACAGTTTCGAAAGAGAGGAGTGATTTTGCAACACGGGCAGATGAGACTGATCCGGATTTACTTCCCAGGGGGTGAATTTGGACACGTGTCCTTCCACCCAGCCGGCAAGTGATTTTCGGGCGTGAAGTGGTGATTACGGAATGTAACGGGTACACAGGCAATATAAACGGCGACATAATGCAATTTAGTGGTTATGTTCATTGACAGGTCAGAGTTCGGGGTTACAGCAAAGGTCAAGTAGTAACAACGAAGTTTAAACAGATGAAAATCGACCTGGCTCTGTGAAGAAAAAACTAATGTGAACAAGATGAATTGTCATGGTTTTCAAGAAATAGGGCTTTTAACGCCAATTTGTGCAATATAGTTTCTAGAATCTGGGCCCCCCCAAACCCCCTGATGGTCCGGCCCCATGGCTCCCCCCCCCATGGTGTTTCCGTTGTTGTCTCCTCCTGCTATTTGAGGTGCACCATTGCCGTAGGTGTTTTTGGGCAGGGCCGAGGGGTTTTGGAGTGAACAGTCTCCGGCAGAGACAAGAAAATCCAAGGGTCATGTGGATCGTGCTTGCATAGAAAAAAGAAATCGGACAAACAGACATGAGACCTGCCTCAGAGTCAGGTATGGTTTGGGTCAAGGGCTAGACTGCCCACGATGAACATGTTTTGGTACTGGTTGATCTGATGGAAAAAAAAAAGCCAGTTCAAACCGGTGCAGCTTTGAATATACCGAGAGACGTGCTGAAACAACACAGCGTTTTGGTATACGGGAATATAACTGGTAACCGTGCAACTCGGGATCTGTGCCTTAAACAAACAACTCAAAAAGCGGTACACGGGGAAGTAATCTTTGGTTTTCGTATTAGCTTTTTTTGTGTTTATCTGCCCTTGGGTACATTTTTTTTTCCATCTCACTGAGCGGGGATACCCGATTCCTCTTTGATCCTGCCGGAGGTATGGTCCCCCCCCCTACCCCCCTCCCCACTCCTCCCCCCCCCCCCCCCCCCAATCCCCCCCCCCCCCCCTGAGAGCTCACCTCACTCGTTTATGAATTCTTCTTTCCTTTCTTCTGAGGATAGTTACTTTCCTTTCCCCTTCGCTCAGCGTCTGCTTCAGATCCCCACCCCGAGAGCTCGTCTACTGTTATGAATTCTGTGTTTCCTTTGTGTGTGAGGTGTAGTGTGTCCCTTCGCTCAGCGTCGTGAGCACACATATGTGAAGTGTGTGTGTGTGGGTGGTACGTTTCTCTCGCCGTCACGTCAACGCGTATGTTGTGTCCCCCCCCCCCTCTCTCTTCTCTCTCTCACTCTCCCCCCTCTCCCCCCTCTCCCTCTCCTCTCTCTCTCTCTCTCTCTCTCTCCTCTCTCTTCCCCCCCTCCCTCCGCCCTGCTTTCGTACACCGGTCCGTGAGATTATCATGTGTGTGTGTGTGTGTGTGTTGTGTGTGTGAGAGAGAGAGAGAGAGAGAGAGAGAGAGAGAGAGAGAGAGAGAGAGTTGTGTTGTGTGTGTGTGTGTGTGTGTGTGGTGTGTGTGTGCGTGTGTGCAAATTGCGTCGTGTCATCAAACCATTTCCAGTCTTGATCCTATACTGTATGTACAGACTTGCATTTTCATTCCGTCACTCTTCCTTGCGTGGTTTCTTTTTAGGAAGACATGAATTTGCGTCGATTTCACGTGCCAAGGGATGCGACTCGTATTGGTAATGCATGTCGAATAGCATGGTTTGCCTCCCTTATAGTACTGAATACCTTCAAGGCTTGGTTGTTATTTATTGTTGATGTTGATTGGTTGGCTTGTTGCTTGATGAGTTGGCAGGTTGGTTGGTTCGTTGGTTGACTGGTTGGTTGTTGTTGTTGTTATTGGTGTGTTTTTGTTTTGTTTAAATTTTTTTTCCAAAAAATAACTTATATGTTACGTTAGATGATATTGAGGAAGAACTTCCATGTTTGTTTGGCTGATACCGAAGAAGAAGAGGAGAAGAAGGGGGAGCGAAGGTGTCGTCGTAGTGACGAGAGACAACTGTTTCGCAAAGACAGTGAGACTTGGTACCGTAATGGTAGTTTATTCAGCACAGCACCAAGCCCGAGAGATATTATTATTTTACAAATACATAGAGCTGTAATTACACCCTTCAGCCTGCCTCTCTTGTAGAATGAAGAAAAGAGTTAAATGACTCAAATGTACATTACCAAGGCTAAGTAACACGGGGGATTTTATATATCTCTGGTCACATTTCTAAAGAAATGGAGCACAGAGCAGTATGCAGCAAAGAAAATAAAATATCACAAAAAATATCAAAAAAAAACAAAAAACCCACGCTCATTGAACTTAAAAAAAAAAAAAAGGAACCAAGCAAGCGTTTGAATATTCAAGATGCAAACAATTTCAAAGAGATCCTTTTCTATGATTGTACAACCGTATACAACTTGCTGAAATTTTCTTTTAAAAAAAAAAATTCAATACTCTCAGAGACGGATGTTTTCATAAAATTTCCCCCCACCCCCACCCCCCCCCCCCCCCCCACCACAAAAAAAAGACCCCCACCCCCCACAAGAAAAAAAAAGAAAGAAAGAAGAAAGAAAATTAAAAAAAAAAAAAGAAAAAGTACTTTGTTTGGCATAAAAATTCAGACGTTCTTACAGGAAAACGAAGGACATTTTTTTCTCTCGTTGTCATTGATAAAATGTCTGCCAGTGGACATAGTTATCTCAGTGTCATTGATGTCCACTTGATGTCTACATGCGCCTTCAACACTGTTAATCAGGCTCTTCCCACGTAATTGAGTTTATTCATTTACTTGGATTTTTAAACATGACAGAATGCGTTTATTTCTGTTTTGAACCTTACCCTTACGTTATCAGTAATAACTAAATGAAAACCAAAATAGGGAAAGAGACTATGGGAGCGAAAGATTACAATGGATATTATCCTACATATGGATCTAATCAACGCCGACATTTTTTTTTATCTTTTAAGTGGTAACCAACCAAAACAAAAACGATAAAGAAAAAAGGAAAACAGACTAAGGGAAGATCGAGATTACACACACACACACACACACACACACACACACAAACACAAACACACAAAAGAAAGAAAAAAACAACAAAAACACACAATGCACACAAACACACACACACACACACACACACACACACACACACACACACACAATAAAGGCGAGTGTGAGAGCACGCAACGAAGCCACGCATTTGAACAGAAACAAGAAAGTATTTTCACTAGAACATTTAAAGGAATTCATGATGACAGTCAGATGTAAGAGAAAAACAACAACAACAACAAATTCCAGAAACAGGTAAGCATTGCAACCAATAAACCAATAGACAGTAAAACAACACAACAACACACAAATCACAACAACAGCAGCAAACTAGACAAACGGGCACACCCCTAATTTCTTCGTTTATGTAAATCAGCCTGCATTCTCTGATGCATTCGTTTGACATCTGTGAACTGGGATTTTTTTTTTTAAAAGGGAAGGGGGCGGAAATAGATAGGGGAAAGAAAGGAGAGAGAAGAAAAACAGAAAGAAAGCCAAAAAAAAGAAAAATAAAGGAAAGGAGAAAAAAAAGAGGATAAAAGACAGTCAAAAAAAAAAAAAAAAGGAGAGAAAGAAAATGAAAAAAGAAAATTTTAAAAAAGGAGGGAAAAATAGTGAAAGGATGTAAAAGAAACCAAAGGTCAAGACACTGACAAAGAAGACAAAAATCAAAAATAAAGAAGACAAAAAGAAAAAAAAAAAAAAAAAAAAAAAGAAAGGACGGTGTGGTGTGTGTGGTGGGGGGGGGGGGGGGGGGGGGGGGGGCGTTGGGGAAAAAATGCATTTTGGATCCTCCTCCCACACACTGCCCTCTCTTTTTTTTTTTTGTTTCACCAGTGGAGGAAGGAAGACATGTGCATCGCTTCACAACAAAACGCGCTCCCTGCACTAAATCCAACTGGGGCAAAACACAAACACACACACACACACACACACACACACACAAGAACTAGAGGGGTTTCGCTGAGTACAGAGATCATCAGGCTGGCTGGTGGCTTCCGGTGGGCCGCTGACGAGAAGCTCTTCTACTCTAGCAAAAAAAAAAAAAAAAAAAAAAAATTGTATTGGTTGAACTCTCTTACCCATCAGCATTGAGTTTTCCAAAACACAGACGTGAACACTCGGTGAATACTTAGACATCTAACATATACAGCGTTCTGTCTGTCTGTCTGTCTGTCTGTCAGCCTGTTTTTTTTGGCCTGTCTGTTTATGCGTATGTCTGTCTGTGTGTCTGTCTTTGTCGTTCCGAAACACAGTTCCTTCGTTTTCGTCTCTTTTTTTTTTTTTTTCTTTCCAAATTTAGCCAGGTGACTCATCAGCATACTGGGTATTTCAACAGTGAATCACTTTTGTGCGGTGGAAGGGGGAGGGGAGAGGGAGATAGGGGAAGGGGTGGGACAGGAGATGGGGGGGGGGGGGGGGGAGGGAGAGAAGAAGGCAGGATGGAAACTGAGAGTGGATGGAAAAAGAAAATGGAGACTGGGGAAGGGAAGAAGGTGAGGAGGGGATGGGGGGGGGACAGGGTAAGGAGGGGGGGGGGGGACAGGGGGGGGAATGGAGGGGGTGAAGGATGGGGGAAGGGGGGGACGCGGGGTTCGGTTGGGAGAAGCGGTAAGTATATATACATTTAATCCAAAATAACAGTACAGGCACAGACACGGGATTTGAATTGGAAGTATTTCGGCTCTAAGGTTTTTTTTTTTTTTTTTCAATGTTGCGTCTGCTGAGGATCTCTCGCGTCTGTGTACATGGATAAGACAGATAAGAAGATAAATAGATCTATTATGTGTACGTAACGTGTATGCATCTTTGTGTGTGTGTGTGTGTGTGTGTGTGTGTGTTTGTGTGTGTGTCTTTGTATTTATACGTGTATTACTGTGTGTGCGTGTGTGCTTAAGTATGTCTGTCTCTAAATGTGTGCAAGCACGCGGGCGCGCGCGCGCGCCTGTGTGTGTGTGTGTGTGTGTGTGTGTGTGTGTGTGTGTGTGTGTGTGTGTGAGAGAGAGAGTACAACTTTGAGTTAATCTGACAATAAATTGGTTTCAGTCAGTCAGTCAGTGTGTGTGTGTGTGTGTGCGTGCGTGCGTGCATGCGTGCGTGTGCGTGCGTGCGCGCGCGCGTGTGTGTGTGCGCGCGCGTGTGTGTGTGTGTGTGTGTGTGTGTGTGTGTGTGTGTGTGTGTGTGTGTGTGTGTGTGTGTGAGAGAGAGAGAGAGAGACATATAGATGGAACAAGTACAGTACACCACTTTTTTTTTTCTCGTCAAAGAGACATCTTGAATGTTGTGACTAGAATCGGTTAACACCAACAAAGAAGCAGTGAGCCAGGATCCTTCTCCCGCGTGCGTCAGCGGAGGCCTCAGATGTAGTACAGTTTCAGAACCTTCGTGCGGATCGCGGACGGACCACCCAGAGGATCGGCAAAGTGGAAGAGGGATTCCCCAGTCTCGCAGTCTCCTCGGTCCCAGAAGAACAGGAACTGTGAGAACAAGCATGCATAAATTGGTGATGCCAGGAAAACAGGAACTGCGAAAACAAACATGCAGATGTTAGTGATGCCGTCGTCAGGGTTGTAGCAAAAGTGTCGTCTTCATCTTTTTTTCATCACCAGAGTCATCGTCATTTGTGTCCGAGACCTAGTCAAGGTCAGAATCGTTATTTACCATTATCATCATCTCATGACTGTTTCCACCGTTGTTATCAGCACACAAAGTCTTAAAAAGAATTATTGGTATGCCACCGTTGTTATCAGCACACAAAGTCTTGAAAAGAATCGTTAGTGACTCAACCAAAGAACAAGGACAAATAAATTCCAAGACAAATTTGTTTGCCCCTGTTGTGTGGCGGGCTCACTGATCATTCTTTTCCAATAATCGTTTCAGTTTCCACCTGCAATCGCCTAACTTTGAAGCCAACACAAAAAATCATCATCGCTGTCTTCCAAGACTTTCGTTTACATCACAGCCAACGTGCTTTGTCTTTCATTTCTCCGAATCGTTTACGTACAGTGTGCATCTTGTGAAATACAAATTCACGGTAAGATTATAGAACAAAATCAAACATTGTTATGAGAACATCCCTGGTTTGAAACACTGGATGCCGCTCCACAAGGTTTGAAGAGCTGGCAGGCTGGCTGGAGCAGTACTGCAAAATTAGAAATGACGATAGAACTTGGATCCACATGCCTTTCATTCCCAGACGGTAGAGGAGCAAGCATTAGCTCGTTCTGCTCTTGACTCAGCGACTGCCTGTGTAACCTTCCCACATTGGCGCGTTTTGGTAGTTTTCACTTCAAAGATCGATGCGACATTTGCTCAAGCTGTCATAAACTCTGGATGGAGATTTTTTCACAACTTGAATTAGAAAAAAAAGGGGTGGGGGGGGGGGTGGGGGGGTGGGGGGTTCCTGTCGACCCGACCCTCGGTGCCACTTATTTGAGTAGATGGTATTATATTTTTTTGCTGTTTAAAAAAAGCAAATAAAACTAGACTGTGTCGTCGTCAATGTACTTTCTGTAACTATGTAAATTCATTCAGCCTTTCAATTCATACTTTTCGATTTATTTGCTAAGATCGCTCACTGGTTTCATTGAAAACTTGGCTCACGGCTACGTTACTGACAAGACGCATAGTGGGGGGGGGGGGGGGGGGGGGGGACGAGGAGGAACCCCCAGGGAAATTAGTCCAAACTCGCTTAGCAGAGTGTACAAGAAGGAAACGGCTTCAGATTATTCTCTCTGTACCTGTTATTTATGCACGAAATTAAGGTTAAATGAGCTAACTTGAACCAAGATTGACACCCGACTAAAGTTCGTGGGCGCTCAGTCCGGCGCAAGGGGGGGGGGGGGGGGGGGGGGGGGGGGGGGGGGGGGGGGGGGGGGGGGGGGGAGAGAGAGGGGGGTTTTAAATTCGTTCCACTGAAAAAGCACAACCTTAAAGGTCAGACTTGCGTTTCAGAGGAAGGGGGCATGAGATATGAATGCTCTGGTGGTCTTAATGTTCCCCAGAGTGGAGGCCAGCATGACCAGCATGACGAGAACTGTTTCGTTCCACGAAGAACTTATCAGCTTGCTAGTGGGTCCTGGCTACCTGCTGATGAGAATCACTTTGATTTTTTTGCTTATTTTGGAAGTTGTAGAGTACCTGAGACATGTGACCTATCTGTGGTCTGTGTTGTGTACTACCTCAGTCAGATATGTGGATTTTGAGTGTTGAGTACTTACCCCAGCTAGATATGTTGGCTATCTGTGCGCTGTACATTACATCAGCGATATGTATGTACGACCCTGTGTGTCGTGTGCTAACACAAAAAGGACGCGTGGACTTCTGTGTGTTATCTGTTACCTCAGTAAGTTATGTGACTCATTTTCGTGTTGTATTTTACCTCGGCTGGAAATGTGACAATATGTGTGATGTGAATCATCTGAATAAGGTGTGGGAACGTTCTTTGTAGTGCATTTTACCTCAGGAAGATGTGTGGAGTATCTGAGTGATGTAGATTATCTCAGTAAGATCTGTGAACTATCTGTGTAATGTAGATTACCTCAGTC
>JADBJO010002534.1:250000-255000 GCA_016801955.1 Conus betulinus
GTCATCGGGTTTGGGAATACATATTATAATTCCTTCTTTCTGAGTCACAGATAGTTCTTTTCTATCTAATCCTTCATTAAGTAACCTGATTACAAATGCATCAGTTTGTTTCCAGAGGAATCTAAAGAATTCACAGGTGAATCCGTCGCTTCCTGGAATTTTATTATTTTTTATATTTTCAATTGCTGCGGCTGCTTCTTCTAATACAACTATCAATATCTTCCAGTGTAACTGAAACTTCGTAGTCAAGTTTGGAAAGCGTTTCCACAAACTCGTCGATGTTACTTTATTCCACTTGATATCTTTCATGTAACTGACAGTAGAAGCTATTCACTTCACCTGTAATGTCTTAAGTAATTGCTAAAGCATTTCCATGTCTATGTATCAATTTAATCATTTGCTTACTGTCATAATTTCGCTTCTCTAGACCACAAAAGAAATCTGTAATCGTTTCACCTTGGGGAGTCCACCTAGCTCTAGACCTTACCAAAACGCTTTCCCTTCTCTTCTGTCCATAGCTTGTAACTTTTCATTCTTCGATTTATTTTCTTTTCGAACGTCCGACAATTTTTCACTTTTTTTCTGTCTGATATGTGGATTTCTTTTACGAGTGTTTTTTCTTCTTGTTCTTTTTTTTTGTTTGTTTTCCGAATGGAATATGTTATAGTTGTCTTTTTTTTTTTTTATTGAATTTTCGTCAGTAAAACGTCAAGAAAAAGTTGCTGTGATATTGTAAAATTCTCGTTGCCACAAATATGCTTGCCCAGGGAGTGTTTGTTGTTCCATACTGGCCCAGTCAGCGTTGATTCCCAAAGTTAATTAGCAAAACATGCTGACAGACAAACCCGAAGTATCGTCAGCAAGAGAAAAAAAAAAAAAAAATCTGCTACATCACCCAGGGAAAAAAAATGGTCAACACAGGAAGAAAGGCACTTCAGTTAATCATCAGCAAAGACTCCGAAAAAGATGTAGAAACTCATAACTTTCACAACAACCACAATCTATGCATACTTTTCAGGAGGTGAAAAAGGCGGTCGAGTCAGAGAACACTCATGTTATTCATTCGCATCTACATGCAGCTGTAATTGTTCTGCCTGTACCGTTCACATCAGGTACAAGCTGCTGTGGTATTTGTGTCGCAAGATCGCCTTCACGTTCAGCTTGGATATCACCGTCGGTGACTGTTTTTTAAGAAACAATAGCCTGGTTAGAGATTCACGAAAAGTGTGCGTGAACTCCTACCATCAATTCCAAAGTCTGTTACATCTAAAGATGTAGATATTGTATTGCAATGCCTAGAAATTATGTACGCTAACATTGAAAGGATTGTCTTCAAAGGTTGTAGCTCTTTTTTTGCACTTTTGTCACGACAGCGATACCATACTGTGCACAAACTGTTCTTGGATTGTATGCGCGCGCTTAATGTAATGTCTGCGTTAAAAAATATGAACACTGCTTTAAGCAGTCTTGGAAAGGGGAAACATCTGGCACCGCTGGAGTTGCTCCCCGATACCACCCACCACCCACCCACGTCCCTCAATCCTTCCCCAGCACGCTCCTGTTACACAATTATCACCTGTGATGGGTGGGTGTGCGCGTCAAACCTGAGAGAAACTCACCTTTGGGGTCCCATATTTGGTGCACAAAGGTGACGGTTTTACCCTTGAAGTCCGGGAAGTAGAGGTGGGGGGGATAGCCGGTGTCGAAGAAGGTGGTCAGAGGCTCTATCGGGAGGGGGTGCACAATCACCTTGGCGTCAGGCGGCAGAGTGAGTTTCTGCAGGTAATCGCTGTGGTCGTTCTCCACCACTGCCACCAAACAGATATGTTTTTGTTTTTTTTATTGAATTCACCCCCAACATAAGGGTTTTGTTGTTGTTGTTTTGGTCAGTGCGTTGCATTGTGTCACTTTAAATGGAAAACATGTTTTAGAAAACTGTATGGGTAAGGAATAGGTCACCCACCATGTCCCAAGAGCATTTTTGTTACACACACACACACACACACACACACACACACACATGCATGCATGCATGCATGCATGCATGCGCACGCGCACCTAGACACACACACACATACACACAGATACACACATAAGCACAAACACACGCTCGCACGCACACACATTCACCAGCACACAAACACACACACGCGCGCGCGCGCGCACTAATCGCACACACACACACACACACACACACACACACACACACACACACACACACACACACACACACACACACACATACACACACACAAACACACAAACACACACACACACATACACACACACTAATTACACACACACACACACACACACACACACACACACACACACACACACACGCACACACACTAATTACACACACACTAATCACACACACACACACACACACACACACACACACACACACACACTAATCACACACACACACACACACACACACACACACACACACACACACACGCACACACACACACACACACTAATCACACACGCGCGCGCGCGCGCGCGCGCACACACACACACACACACACACACACACACACACACACACACACACACACGACCAGCGCGCGTGGGAACGTGCGCACTTACACATTTATACACAGACAGACACACGTGCAGGAATGCGCGCTCCTGTTATCAACACAAGCATTTAGTACGTATGCACACTGGAGCAGTGGCAGTATTTAACTAAATGCACTCGCACAAGGATACGCAAAGTGACCTGCTGTGCATATAGCCACTAACACATGAAAGACAGCAGCCAAGGTAAAAGGAAAACTAATAGCCAGTTAAGTGCATTAATAACAGGAGAAAAATCATCTGATGATGATTCCAATCAACTTAGCGAATTTCATCAGTGTAAAACGAAAGAAGGTACCACACCGGCGAAAATCATAGAGAAGCTCAAGAAGAACAAAAAGAAGAAGAAGATGAACAACAAAAGTAATAAGGACAAACGTCACAACAATACCAATGTGAGCGATGGCATGAAAAAAAAAAACCCAGCAGTAAAACCAATCATAAGTAGCAAAAACATAATAGATGATCAATGCCACAAACAATAAGCATACCATATATGTAGACATTGGTAAGGTACGCCTGCAGAAAAGAAAAGAAAAATGTCGTCATACACGTAAGTTAAACAGGTGGCATAAAATATTTCTCACGATAGTGGGATTAAAAACACTCGACTCGCACCTGCGTACACACACATACACATTTACACACGCGCGCGCGCGCGCACGTACGCACGCACGCACGCACGCACGCGCGCACACACACACACACACACACACACACACACACAATACAGACACACACACACTCACGAACGTACGAACACACACACACACACACACACACACACACACACACACACACACACACACACACACACACACACACAAATACATACAGACACACACACACTCACGAACGTACGAACACACACACACACACACCACACACACACACACACACACACACACACACACACACACACACACACTCAGCCACCCACACTGATGATTCCACAACTGTAACTTACCTTCAAACTGTATATGACTTTGACATGTTCAAAGGCCTTCTTGACCACCTTCACTGGTGCTGCGGTGCTGACTTTGATGAACAGGAATTCGCGGACACATACTTCTTGGGGTGGTCAGGATAGTGGTCGTAAGTGGGAAAGTACGATTTCTCTCCCCATAGTACGGGTGCTCGTCGTACTTCTGTGGTGGGCCGTAAGGATCCGTTGGGTGAAGGGAGTAGTGCGATTTCTCCACGGGGTAACTGTCCTTTGGAGGGTCATGGAGATCCGCGGGGTGATGATCATGATGGTCATGATGATGATCATGGTGATCATGAGGATCATGAGGATGCAATTTGTCGTCGTATTTGTCCTTCGCTGGGCCCGGGGGATGTGGGTGAAGATGATCATGATGCGATTTGTCGTCGTGTTTATCCTTCGGGGGATGTGGGTGAGGATGATCATGGTGCGATTTGTCGTCGTGTTTCTCCTTCGGGGGATGGGGGGTGGGGATGATCATGATGCGATTTGTCGTCGTGTTTCTCCTTCGGGGAGGAGGCGTGATGCTGACCATGTTGATGATGCTCATGATGGTGATGCGATTTCTCCTCGTGTTTGTCCTTCGGCGGTCCCGGGGATGTGAGGGGGGAGGATAGTACGATTTGTCCCCGGATTTTCCGTGCGGGGGGCCGACAGGATGGGAAGAGGCATGTGGATAGTGCGGTTTCTCCCCGTATTTGCCTCTTGGTGGGCCGCCATGAGGCCCATGGGCGAAACGAGGATCGCCGCGCGCTTGTTCTCTGTATTTCCCTGGCGGCGAGTCATGACCTAGCGGGTGAGGGGGGTAGTGCGGTCGCTCCCCGTATTTTCCACTGGGCGGGTGAGGACCCGGACCGTAAGGCGGATAGTGCGGTCCCTCTCCATACTTCTGCGGTGACCGTGGAGGGAGAGGGTACCGTTGCGTGCGTCGGTGCCCGACGCGCGTCCGTCGGGGGTCCTTTGACGGAGGGTGTCGGAACGGTGGGTGTTGTCCGTGCGGTGGTCCGGGGTGTCTTGAGTCGGGATGGTGACCGAACGATCGGCTCCGGTCCGGATCATCGATGGCGGACGTGGACACGACGAGGATGACGCCCAGGCCAAGAGAGAAGAGCAAGGGACGAACCATGGCTTGGCTCGTCTCTGTTGGTGTGATTAGACACAGACTGAAATAGACTGGGTGGCCAGGGCTTTTATACACGAGTGGAGAAAGAGAGAGAGGGGTGTGTGGGGGAGGGAGGATGGGACGAGAGAGAGAGAGAGAGAGAGAGAGAGAGAGAGAGAGAGAGAGAGAGAGAGAGAGAGAGAGAGCACACAGACAAAGAGAGGAGAGAGAGAATGACAGGTAAGGACAGCGAGAGAGAGAGAGAGGTGGGTGGGATAAAGTGGGGTGTGGGGAGAGAGGGAGGGAGGGAGAGAGAGAGAGAAGGGG
>JADBJO010002534.1:267500-272500 GCA_016801955.1 Conus betulinus
ACAAGGACATGGAACGCCAGTTTTTGTAAAGTTTCTGGACTTGTCACTCTAGGGAATCATCATACCATCCTTCTGAATATTAGACAGTTCCCCATTCTTGAAATGGCGTAGTAAGTACCGTAATCACCTGTCTCCAGTTGAGTGTTTCCAGAAAACCTTTCAACAGATTCTGGTGTCAAACCACCCAATTCCGGACTCTTTCCATTTTACATAATGTTCAGAGTTTTCTCCAGTCTTTTCAAGAGTGATCTCAACTTCACGTACCAATGTTCGTCTGAAATTAGCTGTAGAATGTCCTTTACCAGATCTGTAACTTACGAATGCTTTTATGTTTTCGTACACAAAATGTATTAGAAACGCTTGATACTTTTTTTGTTAGTAGTACAAAATTTAATGGAAACGCTTGACCTCTGTTTTTCGCATCCTCGGGGTCCTCTAACGTTTTTCCATTATCCATCATGGGATAGGGGATGAGTTTATTTAGGTAATAGCCTAACACGTTTCGAAATTACGAAAGCATTTGAGATTTCCTCTGGCTCTGCCACCCACAGAGCCTTGATCTCAATAACACTACTTCAGTTTTTTTTTCCCCTCATTCCTGCTAGAGCTTGATTTAAGTTTTGGAATTTTTGTTTCTCGGGTGTCATTTTCTTTCCATCCTTTTAATTACTTCAGTTTTCATCTTCCTGTCGTTTTCTTCGGCAGATCTCTCTCTCTCTCTCTCTCTCTCTCTCTCTCTCTCTTTCCCCCTTTGCCATGGCTTTGGTTCGAACGTACCTTCATCAGGTTAGTTTCAACATGGAGGAAGCTCAGACGCTTGATCTGATCAAGCTGCAAGACGATAGAAGTATGTTCCGCACGTGCAATTCGTGATCGCCGTTTGTCACCGCGTCCACGAGTCCCATTATCTTTGCAATACTCATTGGCATCTAACATAGTCTGTGCCACTATCATAAGTGTATGTGTGTGCGTGTGTGTTGTGTTGTGTGTGTGTGCGTGTGTGTGTGTGTGTGTGTGTGCGTGTGCGTGTGCGTGTGTGCATGTGTGTGGGTACGCGCGCGCGCGCGCGCGCGCGCGTGTGTGTATATGTGTGTGTGTGTGTGTGTGTGTGTGTGTGTGCCCGCGCACGCGCCAAAGCATGCGATATGTCCAGACACGTGCGTGTCGGGTCAGAAAATTGCCACGTCATGTTGAAAAAAAAAAAAAAAAAAAAGCTGCAACCGCGTCATAACCAATTTCTTCACGAAATAAATATATAAATGAAATAAACAAGACGAACGACAGCCGTGAAAACCTCACAGGCTTGAATTCTTGAAGTTAAAAAAACAACAACTCTGAAACGCTATGCTTTATAAAACAAGAGATATAAACCCCGAAGTAGCAACATACACACGCACAGGTGCGCGCGTGCGCGCACGTGCACACACACACACACACTGACTGACTGACTGACTGAAACCATTTACTGTCAGATTAACATAGTGTTGTACTGACTACACACACACACACACACACACACACACACACACACACACACACACACACACACACAAGCATGTAAGCACGTGCGCGTGCACAGACGTACACACACATACATGCAGACGCACACGCGCGCGCGCACGCACTCACGGGTGCGCGTGCGAGCCTGCAGAAAAATCATTTTGGAAATGTTCACGATGATAAAGCACACGAACAGTTGCTGACGATGTTGCCACGGGTTACATATGATTTAATGATAATGATGATAAAAAAGACAATAATAATAATAATTATTATTATTATTATTTTATTATCATTATTATTATTATTATCATTATTATTATTATTGTTATCATGGTACATAAAAGATAATAGATATTATGACATTTAGCTGATAAATGACCCGAGGCGTTTACAAAGGTCTTAGACATATTCACTATTCTCTCTCTCTCTCTCTCTGTCTCTCTGTCTCTGTCTCTGTCTCTGTCCTCTCTCTCTCTCTCTCTCTCTCTCCTCTCTCTCTCTCTGCGCCAAATAGATTCTTTCATCCGTGTCTGTTGGTTTGGGCTGTTTGTCCGTCTACTATTGGCAACACGCAAAAAAAAAAAAAAAGAAATGAATAAACAAGCAGAAAAACAAACAGACAAACCACCACCAAAAACAAAAAGAAAACAAGAACCCCCCCCCCCCCCCCCCCCCCAACTGAGCCAAGAACAATCAAGAAGGGTAACTCTTGCTCCCATGCTGATGTAATTCTCTTACCATGGGAGCAAGAATGACCCTACCAGTTTGTAATTCAGCAGTGCACAGTTTCCAGCCGCATTTCAGATTGACTGAACCGATGTCAAAAAAACAAACAAACAAACAAACAAAAACTTGGTGGAAAGATGACGGATGTGTCCCCCAGAAACGATCCCATTGGTGTGGATCCGTGAGACGGATCAGGATCAAAGAGGGATCCTTACCGAAAAGATCACACCAACTGCTTTTGGCGAGGTTTTTGGTGAAGCTTGGTGGAAAGGTGGAACAGAACCCCACGGACAAAGCGATTATATCGTGGTGCGGAGTTCCTTGGGTACTCTGAGGGGCACACACCGCTCTACCCTGTGTTCTTCCGGATGGAATGTGTATGTTTCTATTGCCTCCTTGAAAAAAAAAGATCTCTCTCTATTTTGAGAGAGACAGACAGACAGACAGACAGACAGAGACAGAGAAGGGGAGCATGAGGAGGAGGAGCAGCAGGAGGAGAAAAAGAAGAAGAACAACAAAAACAAGAACAAGAACAAGAATTTTTTTGAGGGGGGGGGGGGGTGGAGAAAAGAGAGAGAGGGAGGGACAGGGGGGGGGGTAGAAGAAGAAGAAGGTGAGAAAGAAGAAGACGATGATGATTGATGATAAATAAGAAGAGAAAGAAGAAGAAGAAGTAGAAGAAGAAGAACAAGAAGAGCAAGAAGATCAAGATGGACAAAAAGAACAAGAAGAACAAGAACAAGATCAAGAAGGACAAGAAGAACAAGAACAGCAACAACAACAACAACAACAAGAACAAGAGCAAGAACAAAAACAAGAGCAAGAAGAGGAACAGAACAAGAACAAGAGCAAGAACAAGAGCAAGAAGAGGACAGGTACAAGAGCAAGAGCAAGAACAATAAACAGAAGAGAACAGGAACAAGAACAGAGCAAGAAGAGGAACAGGAAACAAGAACAAGAGCAGGAAGAGGAACAAGAAAAACAAAAAGAAGGCCAGGCACGTGAAGAACAAGGTGTAAAAGTTTGCGGCAACAAACAATTAGTTTATTATGAAATTACACCTCAAAACAGCCAAGTCTCTCTCTCTCTCTCTCTCTCTCTCTCTCTCAATTCTCTCCTCTCTCTCTCTCTCTCTCTCTCTCTCTCTGTGTCTCTCTCTGTATTGTGTATATGTTGTGTGTGTGTGTGTGTGTGTGTGTGTGTGTGTGTGTGTGTGGTGGAGAGAGGGAGAGAGAAGGAGGGTGGAGGAGGGGGATTCAATCATTTATTTAGTGAAGCGATACTCCCCTAGGAAGTCGTGAGAACACATCTCACGCACTCTACAAAAGGAGAAGTGAATCGAAGATCAAAACATTATATGATGGCACGCGACAGCAATATTCCATAAACATTGCTACATCTGATATCAATGGTATCATACGTGAATAACTTTGTTTCCTATTAAATGCTTTGTATAACAAAACAGAAAAATTCCTGATTGCAAGTTCTTTTTCTGCTTTTTTTTTTTTTAATCTTATCATAAAGTCATTGAGTTCATTAGAATCCATAGGAAGAGAGACTCCACACACAAAAAAATATCTGACGTAACGTATGCAGGAGGTTCCGAATTCTATGTTAATTCGTGAGAGTAGTAGTGAGAGACATCATCACATGGGTTTATGGCATACGTTAGCGATGAAATCATCTATGAACGAACACAGTCGAAAACATCCAACATGACATATTCGCGCTGTCCGTTCGCCTGTTCAAAAATCTTTAGGGCGTGTGCTCAGAAGATCAACAATACAATTATTTGACATTCAGTGCTTTTTCGTTTTAATGGGATTAAAAATGTGTGTGTGTGTGTGTGTGTGTGTGTGTGTGGTGTGTGTGTGTGTGTGTGTGTGTGTGCACGCGCGCGTACGCGCTCAACTGACACTGCAATCCTGTCAGCTTTTTAAATAGAGCCATTTTCTCTCTCTCTCTCTCTCTCTCTCTCTCTCTCTCTCTCTCTCCTCTCTCTCTCCTCTCTCTCTCTCTCTCTCTCTGTGTGTGTGTGTGTGTGTGTGTGTGTGTGTGTGTGTGTGTGTGTGTGTGTGTGTGTAATGTTTCCGCGGCTACGTGTCGTGTATTTTTAACGAAATGTCTAAAAGCCATGCATTCACATTAATTCAAAACTCGAGGGAGAGACAGCTTCCGAGATTGTGGCAACTGCTACCGACTTTTTGAGCTTCGTTTATTTCTTTTTCTTTTGTGTTGTTGTTGTTGTTCTTTCTTCTTCTTCTTCTTCTCTTCTTTCTTCTTCATCATCATCTTCGTCTTCTTCTTCTTCTTCTTTCTTCTTCTTCTTCTTCTTCTTCTCTTCTGCTTATGATTGCTTCAAAATGAATTAAAATTTTGGGAATCGTGGGTTATTTTGCTTTTAATATTTGTTCATATTTCGGTTATAAGACCGTGAATCGCATGGACCCATATATCTGTTAATATAAAGATTTTCATTTGAAATCTATCGCCTTTTAATATTTCACGAAAGAGCTTTTCAAAGCTTTTCCATTTCATTCAGTCATCTTGGAGATCTGGCATTTTCGTTTGAAAATCGTAAACTGATATTTCAGCATTTCTTGTCAGCATCCGTGTTATAACTTATTTCCAGAAAGTCTCAGCTGGCTTTTGAGTTGACATGCTTTGGGAATTTGTGGGCTGTATAATATGCGTGTAGTACAGTGTTAATAATGGTCTGCTGTTTATGAAAATCTGAATAAATAGCATTCATCAGGAGAGAGAGAGAGAGA
>JADBJO010002534.1:280000-285000 GCA_016801955.1 Conus betulinus
ATCATCATCTTCTTCTTCTTCTTCTTCTTCTTTTTCTTCTTGATCATGTTCCTCGTCTTTTTCCATCAGTGTTGGTTTTAGACACATATCATTCCATGCTTTTGTAATGTGTGCTTTTGGTGCATTGTAAGGTGTAATGTGTGTACTCTTGTTGTATTCCATAGTGTAATGTGTGCTTTTGTTGCATTGTAAGGTGTAATGTGTGTACTCTTGTTGTATTCCATAGTGTAATGTGTGCTTTTGTTGCATTGCATGGTCTAATGCTATGCACTTGTTGCATTCCATGGTGTAATGTGTGCCTTTGTTTCATTCCATGGTGTAATGTGTGCACTTCCATGGCGTAATGTGTGCACTTGTTGCATTCCATGGTGTAATGTGTGCACTTGTTGCATTCCATGGTGTAATGTGTGCACTTGTTGCGTTCCATGGTCTAATGTGTGCACTTGTTGCATTCCATGGCGTAATGTGTGCACTTGTTGCACTCCATGGTGTAATGTGTGCACTTGTTGCATTCCATGGCGTAATGTGTGCACTTGTTGCATTCCATGGTGTAATGTGTGCACTTGTTGCATTCCATGGCGTAATGTGTGCACTTGTTGCATTCCATGGCGTAATGTGTGCACTTGTTGCATTCCATGGCGTAATGTGTGCACTTGTTGCATTCCATGGCGTAATGTGTGCACTTGTTGCATTCTATGGTGTAATGTGTGCACTTGTTGCGTTCCATGGCGTAATGTGTACACTTGTTGCATTCCATGGCGTAATGTGTGCACTTGTTGCATTCCATGGCGTAATGTGTGCACTTGTTGCCTTCCATGGTCTAATGTGTGCACTTGTTGCATTCCATGGCGTAATGTGTGCACTTGTTGCATTCCATGGCGTAATGTGTGCACTTGTTGCATTCCATGGCGTAATGTGTGCACTTGTTGCATTCCATGGCGTAATGTGTGCACTTGTTGCATTCCATGGCGTAATGTGTGCACTTGTTGCATTCTATGTCAAACTCGCGCTGTGCCTGCCTTCTTATCTAAGCTACTTGTAGTGTGAAGGTCCCGTATAATTATGTTTCCTGATTTGTTTTCTTCATGTTTTGGAATGTGGGATATTCATTTTCATCATCATGTCCTCCTCCTCCTCCTCCTCCTCCTCCTCTTCTCCCGCATTTTTCTTTCGTTTTTTCTCACTACTCCAGAGAGAGAGACAGAGAGAGAGAGGGAGAGAGACAGAGACAGAGAGAGACAGGGAGAGACAGGGACAGAGAGATTTAAAAACAGAGACAATGGTCTAGTTCTTTGAACGTGTTTTATTCACTTTGAAATCGTGCATTTGTATGCGAGTCGTTTTGACAAAAACACTTTCTTTGGAACGAACAAAAAACGATGCACACAGAAAGAAAGAAAAGAAAAAAAAAAAGAAAAAGGCAGATGGAATGAAAGAAAGGAAAAGAGAAGAAAAATTAGGAGGGAAGTGAGGAAGAGAGAATGAAAGAAAGACGAAGGGAAAAGAAATATTAAAAAAAAAAAATACAACGCCAAAACAGAATTCAGGAAATATGGAAAGAGCGTCAGTGGAAGGTGGGTGGGTGGGTGGAAAGCCAGGGAAAACGATGAAATAATTTAGTCTTTCTGTCACACCGAGTTGAGTACTAACCTACCAACAACATAAGCTGCCAACAGCAGCCATCTTGTATGCCACACAGTAATAGTCAAAGTCTCTTGTACAGTTCGACACTTGATAAATAGCACATCGCTATCCCCACCCCATTCGTCTACACTTTATCCATCGCCTCCAACAACTTTTTTTTTTTTTTCACAACGTCAGCATCCTCTCGGTTTCAAACCCCCGCCTCTTGCATAATGCTTTTGGATGATAAAACTTTCAAACTCGTGTTGCCAATGGTCGGTCCAGTTTTTATTCCCTCCCTTTGCGTCTTCTTGCTCTCGCTCCCGTGTGGTATCTTCATCATCTTTGAAAAAAAATAATAATAAAAACTGTGCAAAAATAATCCCGACTTGTTTAATTATCCTCATTTTCTTTTCTTCTTTCCAGTTGTCATACCTGATGAGCATCTTCTGGGTTTCATCAAAACTATTTCACCCACTGCCTTGTGTTTGTCGTTTTGCCCCCCCCCCCCCCCCCCCCCCCCCCCCCCCCCCCCCCTTTTTTTTTTTTCTCCTTCAAGTCTATAGCATAATTCTTTCATATCCTTCGCTCACCCCATGTTTCACTTTTTTTTTAAATCCTTTTTTGATCCCCCCCATTACGAAAATTGTCATTTTTACAAAGGCCAAACGTACGCTGTCCATATTTTGGGGGTGATTTTTAGCTGTCAATTTCCCCGTGTTTATTTCATTCTCTATTGCCTGAATGTTTATGTTTCCTGTCAATTTCCTGAGCGTATTCTTGTTACAAGTGACCTCCGCTGCCTCGTTACATGCTTTGGTAATCGTTTGTTAATCGTGTGTTTATTCGGTTGTTTTCGTGGGTTGGCAGCATTTTTTTTGATTATTGGCTATTTAGATGTTTTAACATTGCTTCTTTGATTTTGAGACCTGTCAAAATGATTTTTTCTGTGCGTACGTTTCTTTTTTGTTTGTTTGTTTGTTTGTTTTCTCAGCTTCTAAATCTTTGCACAGCCAGTCCTTTCTGTTCCTTTTTTTTTTTTTTTCCCTTTTTTCTTTGTTTACCCCTTATCTTTCTCTTCATCTTCCTCTCCCAAACCAATCTCATGTCCTTATCCACTTTACATTTTGTTTTAACCATAAACGTGAATTCATTCATTTGTACGAAAACATCTACTCCAGACTCCTCCACTATTTTTTTTTTTTCTTCTCATCTTCTTCTAAGGTTTTCCATTTCATTCTTAGTAACTCACAAGGCATTTTTGTTGTTGTTGTTGTTGTTGTTGTTGTTGTGTTTTTCTAAAAGCTCCATCACTCTCATGTCCTAAACTATGAAACACGTGCGCGCGCGCGTGTGTATGTGTGAGTGTGAGAGTGTGTGTGTGTGTGTGTGTGTATGTGTGTGTGTGTATGTGTGTGCGCGCGCGCGCGCGCGCGCGTGTGTGTGTATATGTGTGTGTGTGTGTGTGTGTGTGTTGTGTGTGTGTGTGTGTGTGTGTGTGTGTGACTTTCAGCCTCCTCCTCCTCCACTGTCTGTCTGTCCACAATCTTCATCCGCCCTCTCTCTCTCTCTCTCTCTCTCTCTCTCTCTCTCTCTCTCTCTCTCTCTCAAACTTCTCTCCCCTGTTTTCTCTTCCCGTCTCCTTTCACTCATTTACGTCTTTTTTTTTTTTCAGCGTTTTATTCGGTGACATCTAAATTTCACACAGTATCTTCCCTCTATTTTCCCCCCTCCTCCTCCTCCTGCTCCTCCTCCTCCTCGTCCACTTCCTCCATCCAGTTTCATTTCCCACCTCCTCATGTTATTCCCTTCCTCAGACAATTGCTTTTCCATCATTTTCCTGTTTTCCACTCTGCGTTTTGTGTTGCCTTTTGATATTTTCTCAAAGCTCCCTCTCCTCTACCTTCTCCCCCCCTCCCCCTCCCCCTCCTCCCTCAGCCTTCTTCTTGTCCATCTCCTCTTTCAACTATCCCTGTTTCTCTTCTTTTTCCAGCTTCTGTTCTACCACCTACCCCCCCCCCCCCAGTACCCCCCCCCCCCCCCCCTCCTCCGGCCCCCGGTGTATTTCAGTCATTAACATGCATCCAAACTATAATCTCTCTATTATATTTTCATCAAGTTTCCTCATCGATATCTTCTTTCTTCTTTCTCTCCTCCTCCTTCTTTTCTGCCTCCCCCCCCCCCCCCCCCCGCCCCCCACAGATCTCCTTCCCGTTACCCATCCCGATCTAAAACAACGGCTACGCCTTTGTTTTTGAAAACACGTTTCCTCTGCCCTTTCATAACGCCTTCTGCACAACCTTCTTCTTCAGTACCTGCTGTTCTGTTGTTCGTGTTCATCGCCACCCCTCCACAACGACGATGCTGCTTTATTGGCCATTCTTTCAACTTATCGTATAACGCTTCCTCCTAACTCTCTTCTCCTCCTCCTCCTCCTTAACACCCCCCCCCCCCCCCCCCCCCCCCCCGCCCTCTGTCTCCTCATCTCTTCCTCAATGTTCGAACCCTCTACCTCCTCAATCTCCCTCCCACCCCCCCCCCCCCTCCTCCTCAATGTCCCCACTCCCTTACCTCCTAAATCATCTTCTCCTCAATATTCCCTTCCACCCCCCAACTCCTAATCGCCTCCTCCCTCTTCTCCTCAATGTCTCCACCAACCTGCCTTCTCTCAGTCGTCTCCTCCTCCTCCTCCTCCTCCTCCGCCTTCTCCTCAATGTCCCCACCTCACCCACGTCCTCCTCAACCTCCTCTTACTCTTCAACGTCCCAACCACCCTACACCACCGCCGCTGCCCTGGTCATCTTCGTTGAACTGCCACACAAATCTTAATCCCCACCTACCACTAACCACCAACCACCATCCTTCCCCCTTTGACACGCCACGACCCCACACCATATCACACCGCCGCTGTCCTGTTCCTCATCTTTTAACAGCAAAAAAAACAAACAAACTATGTCTTGACCATCTCCTCATCCACCACTACCTCCTCCTCCTCCTCCCTCCAACAGCCCACCTCCACCACCACCACCACCACCCACCTCCACCAACCCCACCAACAACAAAAACCCACCATCCATCCATCCCTCCTTCACAACACACACGACCCTACACCATGTCGACGCTGTTGCCCTATTCATCTTCTTTTAACCTTAAAAAATGAAAAAAAAAATTATTTCTTAACCATTCCTCCTCCACCTTCCCCTCCTCCTCTTCCTCCTCCTCCCCAGCCATCCCCAACAGCCTCCCCACCTCCATCTCCACCACCCACCCAACCACTTCTGCTATCCATCCCATCCCCCCACCCCCCTACCACACCACTAGCAGGACCCTACATCATGACGACTCATCTTCTTTTAACCTTAAAAAAAAAAAGAAAA
>JADBJO010002534.1:302500-305242 GCA_016801955.1 Conus betulinus
CAACCAGAGGACAGGACCAGACAAGACAGACAGGAGAGCTACAGACAGATCTGGTCGCCAACGTTTTTGATCAATACCAGAGAGACGACAGGACAGAAGACAGACAGACAGACAGACGCACAGGACGGACAGAGAGCTACTGACAGATCTATCGCCAAGTTTTTGCATCAACACCAGACAGACAGACAGACAGACGGACGGACGGACAGACGGGCAGAGAGCTACTGAGAGATCTATCGCCAAAGTTTTGCATCAGCACCCCAAAACTCTGTGCGGGTTTCAGGCGGTATGCCCCAGTTTCTTTCGAAAAACGGCCAGTCAGTGGCTGGAAGCAGACTGGATTTACAGCCTGTTGTCGCCATCCACTGTTCTCCAGGCCATCCATACACGAGGATTTTGTGTGTGTGTGTGTGTGTGGGGGGGGGGGGTTGTTTGTTTTTTTGTTGTTGTGTTGTTTGTTAAACAACGTTTCAGCATAATGTTTTTTTTCCACGTCCCTGAAAGACAGGCCGGGCAGATTTCTCCTGATGACTCCAATGGTCTCAAAAGATGAATTTGCAAAAAAAAAAAAAAAATTAAGTGGGGTATTTCGCAGAGTGGGTGAACAAATTAAAAATATCAATGCCTCCACCATGGAAAAAAAAACTCTCTGTGTGTCTGTTTGTCTGTCTGTCTTTGTCTGTCTGTTGTCTGTCTGTCTCTCTTCTACACACCACCAACACACACACACCACACACTACACACACACACACACACACACACTTAAACACACATTCACACACACATTCAAGGGAGAGACCGACAGACAGACAGACAGATACAAACAAACAAACAAACACAACACACACACACACACACATACCACACAAACACACACACATCACACACAAACACACCAACACACACACACACCACACGCGGCGCACACAAATAACACAAAGACCACACAGAAGACAGATACCAATAAACAGACTAATAAAGGACACAGATACCACGACTAGCAAAAGAACAAGCATGAAGGGAAAAAAACAACAGGAGAAGAAACGACTAAGATGAAAGAGGAAAAAAAAAAAACCAGAAGAAAAAAAGGAGAAAAGAAGAAAAGAAAGACCTGGAGAAAGAAATAAAAAAACACAAAAAAAAACCAGGAGACAAAAAAAGCAGGAAAATGAAATCTTAGAGGAATACGAAGCAGAAGGAAAAAGAAAAAGTTAGAAGAAAGGACGGGGGGTGGGTGGGAGAAGAGAGCCTAAACAAGAAGGGGGGGGGGGGGAAGCATGAACAAAGAACACGAAAAAGAAAGCAGGATGCAAATCAATAATAAACATATAAATGAAAACACAAAGAGCGCAGGAGGGACGAGGACAACAGAAAGTAATAGGAGGCAATGGAAAAATCTACAGAGGAAACAGCGAACTGCACCTTCGTAAACAGAACTGTGTATGTTGACAGACAGGGACCGGCATATTGAGAATAGCGCGTTCGTTTTCAGAAGCGTAGCAAAAAGCAACCACCACATCACACACACACACACACACACCACACCACACAACACACACACCACACCCACACCACACACACACACACACACACACACACAACACCACACCCACACAACACACCATCCACTCCACACACACCACACACACACACACACAACACACAACACAACAACCATGCTTCGAGTTTCATTTATCCATGGAATATTTTTTTTGGCAATTATTCTCCCCGTTTCCCAAACCCATGTACCCCCACCCCCACCACCACAAAAAAAACCATTCCCACCGCCTTTCCTCTCACCCTTCCAAACCTCCATCACTGATCTCCTGTATTTCCAATCCACTCCGCCCTCCTCCTCATCCCCTGCAATAGCCAGCCTAGCCTGTGGACGCCATCATTCTAATTCTTACGAGAAATAGAATAAGAAGAAGAAGGATAAGAACGAAGAAGAAGGAGAAGAGAGAAGAAGAAGAAGAAAGGAAGAGAAGAAGGAGGGAACGAAGAAGAAATAAGGAGAAGAGCAAGCAAGAAGGAAAGGAAGAAAGAAGTAAGAAAAAGAAGAAGAAGAAGACGAACAAAGGCGAGGAGGGAAAAAAAAAGGAGAAGGCGATAGCTTGAGGAGAAAGAAATGGGAAGAGGAGCAGCGGAGAAGGAGGCGAGAAGAAAAGAAGAAGAGAGGGAGGCGGAGGGAGAGGAGGAGGGAGAGGAGGGGCGAGGTGGAGGCAGGAGGAGGAGGACCACAGAGGGAAGATGGAGGAGGGAGAGGAGAGGAGAACCAGAGAAAGGATGGGGAGGGAGAGGGAGGGGCAGGGGAGGAGGGAGAAACAAGACGACGTGGAAGAGGAGGAGGGAGAGGGAGAGAGGAGGAGGAGGAGGAAGCGAGGTTCGGAAAGAGAAGGTGACGATGAAGGAAACTAGAGGAAGAAGAAGAAAGTAAGAAGAGAGAAGAAGAAGAAGACGAGACGAGAGAGAGAGAGAGAGAGAGAGAGGGAGCGAGAGAGAGAGAGGGAGGGCGAGGGAGTGAGAGCCAGGACAGACAGGACAGACGACAGACAGACAGAGCCGAAAAGAAGACGGAGAGAAGAGAGCATCTGCAGCGGTTCAGTAAAACATGGGTTAATTTGACGTCTGTCACTTCCAAGCTACGATTCCCATCGTTCACCAAGCTCATAATTCCCCTTTCTCCATCTCCTCCCTTACATCCTAACCCACCTCAACACCTCCCCCCCCCCCCCCCAAAAA